>PVKN010008114.1:0-25613 GCA_004027915.1 Capromys pilorides
CTCTCCTGTCTTCTGTCTCTCTCTCTCTCTCATCTTTCTCTCTCCCCTCTCCTCTCTCTCCTTTCTCCCCTCTCCTCTCTCTCATCTTCCTCTCCCTTCTGCTCTCCTCTCTCCTCCCCCTCCCCTCTCCTATTCTCTCTCTCCTCTCTCTCTACTTTCTCTCCTTTCCTCTCCTCTCTCTTCTCTCTCTCTCTTACTTCCTCTCCTCTCTCCTCTCTCTCTACTTCCTCTCCTCTCTCCCCTCTCCCTTCTTTTGTCCCTCATCCCTCCTTCCTCCCTTCTCTCCCTCTCCCTCTTCTTCTCTCTCCCCCTTCTCTTCTCCACCCCCTTCCCCAGGAGGAGGCTTTGTTGAGCCCCACCTGGAGAATGAGGGCAGCGTCTCAGGCAGCGACTCCACCTTTTACCGGCAGTCGGAAGGTAAGGTAAGGTGCCTGGAATTCAGGCCTAGATGTGGGGAGCAGGGACGGACTGGCCTTTAACTGGAGGCAGCTGCTCCTGCTGTGTGTGGTCTCCATGTGCACGTGGGTGTATGCATCACAGGCATGGATTCACCACTGGCCTGAGCCCATAGGGTCCCCTTTACCCACCATGGGACTGGGACAGAGGAGAAAGCCCACAGCTTCGCCGCCAGGAAGAGTGGGCTCCTGCACCTCAGGGGCCAGTCCTCGCTGCCTGAGCTCCAGAATGCCCTACCCCCCACCCCCGTGGGTGAACTGAGAGGCGGAGGCTTCCTCCTGCCTGGTGCCAACTACAGAATACTACCAACTGCTGTGCAGTGCTTGGAACCCACGTCAACTTTGGTCAACTTTGGTCGTTCCACCACTGTGTCAGAAATCCAGATCTGAGAGACAGCTCAGACCCAAGCTCTCTTGCAGTCTCACCGTGGTCCTGGGCTAGTTCCCCACCCCGCTGCACCTCAAATCTACCACTGTTGGGTGGCCAGGCTGAGGGCCAAAGAAGCCCTGGGCTGGGGTGGCCTGTGGCCCGCTCTTGCTACTGGCCATGTTGCTGATAGCATCTTATGGTCTCACGTATTCTCCTTGGGTTGCGTGTTCGCACTGAATCACAGGCACCGTGCAGCATCGTTGGGATCCAGGCGACCATGTGAGGTGTGCACTTACAGCACAGCCTAGGCTTTTCCGAGGGGGTGGGGGAGGGACCATTATTTCCTCTGGTCCCGGAACCTCTCAGTGCAGCAAAGTACTGGAGGTTGGGGGTGGAGAGAGCAAGAGGCAGAAGAATCACAAGTACGGCGTCTGGACTCGAGGTGAGGAGGTCGAGCCTCTGTGGTCGCCAGAGTGGTTTGCAGGGCATCTAGGAGCAGAGGGGCCGTAGGCAGACACCGTTCACATCCCCATCACAGTTAGAAAGCTCCCTGCATCCTGTCTCCTGCCTAGGACACAGCATGATGGACACTTTGGCCGTGGCCCTGCGTGCGGCGGAGGAGGCCATCGAGGAAGCCATCTCTAAGGCAGAAGCCCATGGGGACAGCCTGGTAGGCCCTTCTGGTGGGGGGCAGCCAGCAGGCGGCTGAGGGATTGGGTCCTAGCAGCTGTCCCTAGGGCAGGGTTGCCTCCTCCTGGGCTGGCCAGAGTCCCCAAGAGCAGTGTTCACCGTGTCCCTTCCACTCTCTCATCCGCAGGACAAGCAGAATGAGGCCACATACCTGCGGGACCACAGAGAGGAGCTCACTGAGGAGCTGGCCGCCACGATCCTGCAGAAGGTAGGGGTGCAGGCCAGAGCCAGGGCAGCTCAGCGCAGTGCCTGTGGCCAGAACCAGCAGAGGCCAGAGGAGGAGTGCCTGCTCTCATGGGCCCAGGGTTGGTGGGCAGAGCACTGAGGCCTGCAGCACGGAGCCTGGCAGGGGACACTGCTTTGGGGAAGATCGGAGTTGGCCCCCAAGTTTCCCTGGGTTCCTCATCTGAAGACTTGGCCAACCAGGGAGGGAAAGCATCCCAGAAAGTTCCAGAAGCAAAACGAGTTTGTCATGTGCTGAGCCTCAGCGGGGTGCACATGGGTGAACAGGCAAAGACCTGCCTGCCTCCGCCTCCGCCTCCGCCGTCTCCTCTGCCTCCGTGTGGTCCTCTGTCCCTCTGTGCTTTCCCGCGTCCCGCCTGCCACACACGATCCATGCGGGCCAGCTCTATGCTGAATGTGCAGACTTGTGTGTGGGCCTTCCCTGAGGGGCCCAGCAATGCATGAGGCATCTCTCCTGGTATCAGGAGGGATCAGAGGTGCAGGCCAGAGTTGAGACACCCAAGAAGGGTGTGGGCTGCTTGTCCCAGGGGAGGCAGCATGCACAACCTGAGGCTGCATCCCGCAGGGCCAAACTCTCTGCTGGAAACACCAGAGCTGTCCCAGCTCTGCCTCATGCTCTGGAGCCTCGCACTCACCATGTTGCCTCCCACCCTAGATCATAAGGAAACAGAAGAGCAGGAGCGAGCGGCCCACGGAGGAGGAGCTCGAGTGGCCTCAGCCACAAGGCCACAGCACAAAGACCAAGGACGAGGGCAGCATGGCACATCCGGGAGGCCACCGGGCACCAGCCTCACTCTGGGTAAGTCCTGGAATGGTGCAGAAGTGGGCCCCATGAAGATGAGGACAAGGGACTGTGAAGGCAGGAGTGGGCACAGTGGGTACAGGGGAGCAGAGAGGATGCTGGTGGGTGTGGCCTCCCTGGGCCCAGGTTAGCAAAAGCAGAGCGAGATGCTTGTTGTGTTGATCAGGAGCCGAGCTGAGCCCCAGGCCTGTGCTTACCACAGATGGCTTTGCGGAGTCCTGAGTGTGGACAGCAGGATGGTGGCCACCACCCCTCAGCCTCCAGGGCTCCCCTTACACAGATGGGCAGGGCAGGGCCACCCCAACACAGGGCTGGACTGAACCAGTGCTCCAGTGCCTTAGGAGCCAGGGTCACAGCACTGACCCCTCATGGAAACCCTGGGGTCCACAGGCAGGCAGGACCATGTCGCCCAGCCCTCAGGCCAGGTATGGCACTCTTGGAGAGGCAGCAGGGGTGTTGGGCAGCACACAGGGACCCCTACTGTCTTAGTTTCTTTTCTTTCATTGCTGGGACAAAATCCCTGACACCCAAAATAAAGGAAAGAAAGGTTTCTTTAGCTCACAGTTTGTGGAGGTTTCAGTCCACGCTCTGCTGGCTCCAAGGCAGAGGGCAGCAGTTCATGGTGGCAGAAAACAGCAAACAGCAAACATCAAAGGGAGGGGTGGCAGCTAGCAAGCCTCTTTCCCCTCCTCACATTTGTGTGCAGATTCTCTGTCCCAGGGCAAGTGTGGAACTCGCACCCATAATGCCAGCATTGGATCCAGAATTAACCACAGTCTCTGAAAGTCTGCCTGGTGATTGCATGAGGCTTTAGCGGACAACTAGACACAAACTATGACACTCACCCTGCATACCGCTGTCCTCACCCAGTGATAGGAGTGCTAGTGGTGTCTCTGAAATTTTACATGGGACCCCGCCACTCTGCCTGCCCTTGACCCATGCTGTCTCCCATTCTGCAGCTGCTGCACACTCAAAACCCCGATACACGGCACTCCCTGCTCTCCAAACCTCTGGAATAGCCCTCACAGGGCATAGTAGCCAGGGGCCAAGGGGCTGCAGGGCTGTGGGGTCCAGGCCAGGAGCAGCTCCTACCATGGGGTTTTGCATGAGGCCAGGTGCAGGTCCCCTAGACCTTGTCATTCCACCTGATACTGTGTCAGCCCAGGCCACCTGCCACCTCCACATGCCACTTCTGCTGTATCTGATCCTGAATGCTCTGATCCCTCTTCCTGCTCCACCCATGAGCCACAGTCAGGTAGAACCTATCCAGCCACGGAGTGACAGTCACAATGCCATGGGACAAGGGTCCAGGCAGAGCACGTGGCTGCCAGCCAGGCAGGATGTGACAGTCACAGGGCACAGAGCCCAGGCCACAGGCGACTGCTCAGCACAGGCTGTACCCAGACCCCCTGTGCGCTCACTGTGCCTATGAGCCTGAGGGAGGATGGTGTGTCCCGGGCAGCAGGGCTTGAGGCACATGGGGCGAAGCCTGCTCCCTGCCAAGCTTCTTGTCCTTCAACAGGAAGAAGCAGAGCTTAGCCTGGTCGCATCCTCCAGTGCCCACAGTGAGAAGGGCAGCTGGCACTGTCCCAGTCCAAAGCCCCACCATCAATGCTGAGGGGCACAGGGATCCCACAGCTGTTGTACAGGGTGTTGTGGTGGCAATACCTTGCCAGTCACCCCAGCCATTGCCACGTCTCCTGTGGACCCCATGTGGGCAAGGAGGGAAGTAGAGCAGGGGTTGTGCAGTGGAGGCAGCACAGAGGGCACGACCCGAGGGAATAAAGGACACTGGCATCCTATCTCCCAGCCCAAGAGCTGTGCAGCTGTTGGCAGATGCTTGGCTGTGGTGCCCTCTGCTGGGCTGTGTGCCACAGCAGGGAACTGTGGCCAAGCCAGGGAAGGCTTGAGAGTCAGAATACAGGGTTACAGACTGGAGAGAACCAGCAGCGCCTGCCAGTGCCTCAGGGGTCACCAGGGCACTGCTTTCATGCAGCACAGTTTCCCTGTCTTGGGCAAGAGCAGACCCACTGCCCAGTCCCCTGAGGTCCCCGCATCCTGTTGGCCCTAAGAGGGGTTGAGTTTTTGCCCACCTTTGAGGGACCAGGAGGATTTCTGTCCCATGAATGTGGACCCCACCGCCCCACAGACACACACATCCCCACATGAGGTGGACTTGGAGCTCTGCCAGGGAAATTGATCACCGCAAGAAGCTCCTAGGTAGTTTAGGAGCTGGAGGAGAGCTGGTTTCTGTGTGGCTGTGATGCCACATACCAACTACAAGATGCCCAGGCTGCACTGCCCTCTATGCTCAGCCTGGTGGGCCCTGCCCAGTGAGCTGGCGTCTGGAGGAGCTGACATGTGCCATGGCCACACTCCAGGCTGGCCTGGCCCAATGAGAGGTGGTGTGTGGCCACATCACACAGGGCTGCAGCAGGATGCATCCTGGTTCCCAATGACCTCAAGGCCAGCGAACCCCAGCCCTGAGCACTGCCCTCGATGGCACCTGTGACCCACAGAGGGCCTGGGAGTCGGGGGCAGTGCCCTGGCCCAGTTGGTGGGAGCCGCTCCTCCTTAGCTGCCCTTAGAGCATCCCGGAAGGGAGGAGATGTTCGGCTCCAGACCTCAGCCCATGCTGGCCTGGCTCCAAGTAGAGCTGTGGTCTCTGGGCACAGTGTGTGGCTCCCACTCCCTAATTATACCAGAAGTTGAAACCACCTCTAGCTGTCTCCAAGCCTCACCGGCACCCCAGCAGCAGCCCTCTTGGGGGCTAGTCTAGTGGTGATGCCAGATGCCTACAGAGGAGGATGGTGAGGACAGAGCCATGGAGGAAGCAAGGGCCCCAGGCAGGGTGGAGAGGACACGTGGCAGGTGTCCCCCAGCATGGTGTGCTGGAAATGGATGTGGTGCAGTGAGAGCTCACCACCACCGGGCCAAGCTGACTGACTGGCGGCTGCTGCCTTGAGAGGCAGGATGGCAGCCCCCAAGTTGATTCCCCCAGCTGCATCGGGAAAGTCAACCAGCCACCCTGGTCCAAGGTCCCAGGCCCTGTGCCTGGCCCCAAGCCCCGGCTGCCTCGCCTTTTAGGCTGGTTACACGTCCATCCACAGCGGGCAACGCTTTGCCCGAACTCCAGATGAAGCACAATGTTGTCATTAACGTATCTGTCACTGGGTGCTGCTGTCTGTCCCTGTCCTGCCATTTCTCCAGCTCCTTTCACTGTGCCTTTACTGACTGCAATGCCAGGCCCAGAGCCCAGATCTGTCAAGGGAAGGCAACTGTGGCCAAAGTGTCCAGAAGGGACACCAAGCCCAAGACAGCTGGCCTGTGTACTTGTGCACACCCTGTGCCCTGTGCCCAGCCATGGTGGCAGGAGGGAACATGTTTGTCCTGGGGCAGAGGAGAGTGGGCTGCTGGTGACTGGAGCCAGCAGGAGGCAGCAGAAAGAAAGCCTGGACTGGTGGCTTTTCCCTGAGTGCTTGAGGGCAGAAAGACCAAAACAACCAACAGTAAAATACAAGTCTGTCACTTTTCTGACAAAGGCAAGAATGTATTTTACATCGCGTAAAGGTGTGAGTGTGTGTGTGTGCATGTGTGTGTGACACTGAGTTCCTGAAGTGTTTCCTACATCTGAATCCTGAATTTGCTGCTGCTTCTCCTCAGCTGGTTCTTTACCTTCTCTGACCCAGGTAGTAAACCAGAGGCCTTGTGATCACCAGCATGTGGGCTGGCAGTGCCTGTGCCCACTTGTGTGCTGCCATGGGGCACTGTGGGGCATAGAGGCCCAAACACTGGTGGAGCCTAAGTTACACACCCCTCCTCTTCACGTGCAGCGGCTGCCCCACAGCACCAGCTCATCTTCCCACCCTTCTCTCCTCTCCTCTCCACAGAGGTCCCAGTCTGTGTTCTCATTCCCCGGAGGAGACACCACGAAGACCACTTCCCTGGAGGTGGCAGTGAGGCAGTGTCCCGGAGGCTGGAGGAGTGCAGAGGGGCTGGACGGAACAAGTAGGTTATGCTCTCAGGACCTCGGGGCTGCGTGGTGGGCCAGAGGCAGCTGGACCCAGCGACCTCCTTGTAGCCTTGGCAGGGCAAAGGCTTGGGGTGGGGGGTCCTTTGTTGAGTTAGGGACAGGGCCCTGCTCTTAAAACCACCCCACAACCCACAGTTCCACACAGATGAGGGTGAAGTGTCCGATGCAGCCAAGGCCCCCAAGCCAACCTCGGGACCTGCGCTCCCCCCGCATGTGGTCCCAGCACAGCCGGGTTTTCAGGGTGTCCTTTCTGAAATCTGGTGTGAGTCATCCAGGTGAAGCGGGCACTCAAAGGCTTCACTGGGCCCTCACCTTGCTGCGCCTGTAAAGGGCAGAGGTGTCTTGCTGCATCGCCACAGGCGGCCAGCAGAGGGAGGGAGAGAGCCAGCTTGCTCCTGCTGAGTGAGGCCAGAGGTGATCACAGGACGTGAGACTGTTCAGGCAGAGCGTCCTGGCACACAGGGGCTATATAAGAAAGCCAGGTACACACGTGTGTCCTCAGGTGGGGAAACGTGAGCCATCTCCTGCCTCACAGTGTGCGCTGCAGACCCCTTTCCAGAACAAGGATGGCAGCGAGAGTGCATCCTAGGAGCCTGCAAAGCCTGCAGTGCTCCAATGTGCAAGGAAAGCAATTCGAGCCAGCAGTTATCTGAATGCCCAGACCCAGGAGCACCTGGTGTCCTTCACTGCAGCCCCGAGGCTCCCCAGGAACGACAGCACTTCAATGACCTTGAGCTCCTCACGGCAGACGCTGAGTAGCCAGCAATTCTGGGACACAGCGTGTGCTTGATGACTGGGGCCTGGCCTTTTGTTTTAAATGCATTTTCCCAACCTCCAGCTACTCCTTTTTTTCCCGCTGCCACATGGCACATATGTATTCATTCACCACTGTCCCCAGCACAAAGAGGGAAAAGGACTCTGAGAGACTGCTGGGGCTCCAAGGGTCCCGTAAACAACGTCTGCCTTGTGCAGGAGCCACCAGTCTCCAAGACTCCTGTGGCACAGCCCTGCGCCACGCCCTCCTAACTCATCCCCAGCGCTGCTAAGCGCTGTTGCTGCTGTGCTTGGCAGAGAAGGGCACAGGTGCGCAGTGAGGTCAGGTGACTTCTCCAGATCAAGGTTCCAACCCTGACAGCACCTCTGAGTTTGGACACAGAGCGATGCATCAGAGGGTGTTACACAAACTTGCGCATGGCTCACCCTGGATTGCCTCCAGGCCTTGGAATTTAAAAGGGATTTTCCTCCCCATACTGGGGGTGAAGCCAAGGCCTTGGCACTGAGCCGTGCTGCCAGGTCCTTCTATGTTTTCATTTTGAGGCAGGGTCTCACTAGGTTGCTGGGCTCTACCTTACACCCTCCTGCCTCATCCTTAGAGTTCTGGGATTCCACTCATGTACTAGCACACCTGGCTAGGAATTTTATTTTCACAACACTTTTGTGCATAAATTTCCATAAAAGTAGCACTAATATCAACTGCATATAAACATACTCTTAATTCGGTGACATCATACACACAAAGATTTTGCTCAAACATTCTTGCATATCTCAGGATGAAGATTTAAAATAAGACATGTGGGTAGAAACTTTCTGACATCCTGAACTGTCTTGAAGGAAGCAGGACACTGTCATTCACAGAGTATCTTACTCTCTTCTCCCTGGAAGGGAGATGCAAGACAGAGATAGGAGGGTCAGGCACAGAGGTCGAGGCTGCTATCTCTGCAGGGTGCTGGTCCAGGAGCAGGCTGCCCTGTGCTGCCTGCTTCACACAGCAAGGTCACCTCAGCCTCCAGGCGCTCCAGCAGTTACTGGGCTTCCTTAGAGGCATTTTCACTCTGTGACCCAGAAACGGCATCTGCTGGGTATGCAGCTTTGCTGCTATGCTGGGGAAACGGGTCAGAGCCCTGCGTTGTCTCCAGGGCTCACCAAGTGATGTGTGCACCACATCTGGTAAGAAGTGACGAGGACAGCTGGTCTGAGGGCTCCACTGGATGAAGGCTTTGGGTCATCCCACAGACCCAGCGACTCCCTGGGCTGCACTGGCTATGTGTCAGAACCACAAGTGTTTTTGTAAAGAAGAATGGGGCTCTGCTGAAGTAGAAGGGGCAGTTTCCAGCTTCCGCAGGGGTGTGGGCCTGAGGCCACTGCAAGTGGTCCTGAGAGGCAGGAAAGAGGAGCCAGGGTGGGCAGGACCTCACCTGGCTGCCCTGGGAGAGGACCACACTTCCAACGTGTTGGGCGCTGGGGCCAGGGCTGAGCGTCCTGGGTCAGTCTGTGGCCCCAGAGAATGTGGTGTGCAGGGCTGGGCCTGCCTGGGCCCCTTGGTGCAGTGTGTAGTTGTCTGTTGTACCCAGGCTAGATGAGAGGATTAGGCCCACAGACCTGTGCCCCACAGCCTCGCAGCCAGGCCCAGGTTGTGAAATGACCTGCAGCACTCACTCCTGGAGCAGAGAGCCAGGCATGTCCCTGATGATGACATCCAGGGCAGGTGCAGAAGCTGCTGGTGCCAGACAGCAGGCTCTGTGCCTCCTGAGCCCGAGGACCCTTCCTACCCCTCTTTTGGAGCACCTTCTCAGGTGTTGGCTTTGTTTCTCGGAGCCTCTGCTTCCCACAGAAGAGGGGTGTGACATGGGACCTGTGGCCTTGCAGGAGACTGGGGGCATGAGCCAGGAGTCCCGAGGAGCTCCAGGAGCCAGTCAGAGCCTCTGCCTGCCAGGCCCAGGCCCCAGAACAAGCCTCTGATGGCTGGGGTGCTCTAAGATGGGTGCTGCCCGGGCTGAGATGCCTGGAACCATGGAAATGGGATTCAGCTGCTGAGCCCAGGCTCTTGCTCAGAGGTGGTGAGGGCTGCACAGGAAGCACGGAGGCCTGTGAGTGCTAGATGGCAGCAGCAACCAGCTGGCCACTGCCCTGGACTCAGAGTCGGGAACATAGCACTGTTGCTCAGCACTGGACAGGGACGCCATGTCTGCATCCCATGGGCACATGTGGTATGTGCTACTGTAACCAGTGCTAAGCGCTCATCCGCAACCTGGATCCGCATGCAGTAGAAGGCGAAGACAGCAGGGCCATGGGGCCGGCTCTGTGGCATCTTCCGGGACAGCCATGGTGCCCCCACCCCAATGGGCAGCAGGTGGGGAGGGCTGAGCCATGTCCCATTCCAAGTGCTGAGGAGTCTGATGTGGATCTTCCCGGATGCACCAAGGTGGCCCCATTGCTGTGGATGCAGGAAGGAGCTAGTGACAAGGTCTGCTTAGAGTTTCCCTACATCACCCTCCAGCAACCCAGGGAGGCATGCGCTGCCCCTTTTCACCTAAAGGGAAACTGAGGCTCAGGGGATCACACAGCCATGCAGTAGGGGGAGGGGTTTCTTGCCAGGCCTTGGATGTGGAGATCTGTGCCGGATTCAAATTAAACAAAAGGCCAAGAGCAGAACAGATTAAGAGTAGAGAGCCGTTTCCTAGCTGTGCTGGTGACTGATTAGCCGCACTCCACTCAGGGAAGCACTAACCAGCAGCGAAGCAAGGTTTGGCTGGCCCTTTAAAGTGAAAAACCATATTCTGGTCTGCAGATAAGATAAGGCAGGGGTCTGTGAAGTTTTGAGAGAAGCAGAACTTAATCTTATGGGACTTGACAGAACAGTCTCAGCTACAGATTTGGATGTTTGTATGTAAAACAATCAAGGTTGGGGTAATGTTATGGCCTTAGTAATTTTTCCTAGTCCTGGAACATTTTTAACTATTGGATTAGATTAGGGAAGGGAGGGAGACAGTTATCAGTTACTCGCTACTAAACAGCCTCGAACAGAGGATGAGAATACATTCCTTAGAGTAGATAACAGGAAACACAAGGGAACCTAATAGTTTTCCATAGTTATAGCACAAAATTCAGTTAATCCATTACACACCTTTCAGTGACAGCTCTGCCTCAGCCTTGTCACCTAGAGCCGACCCAGGCACTGCAGTCAGCCAGAACCTGCAGGGTCACGGAGAAGCAGCCAGTGGTCTGAAAGGAAGGTTCTGGGTGTGCTGAAGGTGCAAGAAGCTGTCTGGAAATGGGCCTGGCTCATCACGTGGGGTGTGGATGTCTGATGCAGGACAGAGAGGCCAGGGATCATGGGTGCTGGCCTGCCTCAGCTGCTGTCTCCAGACCTTGGAGGAGGCCAGCTCGGCAGCCATCTATATCCCCTCTGCTGCAGCTCTGAGGTTGGCAGAGCAAGGACAAGCTCAGGGTAACACTCGAGACACTGAGTCACTTCTCTCCTTGCTGAGATGCAGTGGAAGGATGAAGGGTTTACTTGGCTCACAGTGTGCAGAGGATTCAGTCTATATCAGCAGGCTCCGCAGCCGGTGGGACAGCAGAGGGGCACTGCAGAGGAGAAACTGTCCATTGAGACAGGAAGGGGGCGGCAAAGTGAGCAGGGCTTAGCAGCCTCTCCTGCGCGCCATACTGTCTAAGCTGCGGGACCAGGCAGTGCCAACCGTCAGTGGACTATTCAGTAACCAGCCCCTGAACCCAGCACCCTTGTTTCCAGCATCACTCCCTAAGTCCAGACACTTCTGAAAGGCTCCACCTGTGACCACGCAGGCCTGGGGACATTCAGACATGGCTGTAACACATGTTTGCTCCATCCTGGGGCAGCAGGTAGGAGGGAATCTGTGTGCCTAGATAGCACAAGGTGAGACCCAGGCTCAGGATCCTGCCCCCATCCTTGAAGCATGGTTGAGGCAGACTGGTATGACCTCTTTCATGGCCCCGAGCTTTCCTTGCCCATCCACACATGCAAGCATCCTGGTGCCAGCCCCTGTGCCCATGGCTGTGGCCATTGCCTGCTCTAGGCCCTTGCAGGAACTTCCAGTACCCTCAGCAGAGCAGAGCAGAGCACCTGTTGTCCCTAGCCCGGCACACAGGCCACCCTGGTGCCCAGCTGCTGCTCCCAGTGTAGTGCAGACCCCTATGTGCCACAGCACTCCAGGACAGTGCTACCATCCTCCTGTGTTTGCTGGAGGCAGAGGCACTGAGGTGCAGGATGAGGACTCACCTTAGCTCCCACCACATCCTCATAGTCACATGACAAACCCATTGGGCCGCAGCCTTTTCCAGATGGGGAGGACCTGGAGCTATGCAGTTCTCATGCGTGTCCCTGAGGCCTCACGGGTCCTCAGGGAGAGCCCGAGGGCAGAAGAGTGGTGTGTGGAAGGTTCTGGGAGGCTGAGGACTCAGGAGATAAATATGGCCCAGAGGCAGATGGGCTGGGGGAGGAGGGGCGCCCTGCAGCCTAGATCAGGTCAAGGACGCTGGTAGCCCCTTGCTCCTTGCCAACGGCCCTCTGCTTCCACCTACAGATACAGCTGCTGTTCTCCAGAGCTCAGATGGGAACTGGGTGGCCCTAAAAGATGGCGCAGTGCCCCCTGCTCGCCTGCTGCCCACACGGAAGAGCACCACCGTGCGGGCCCCGGAGGCACCATCCCTCGTGGCGTCTGCGTGCGAGGAGCTGGGATCGGACAGCGAGGAGGACTTCAGCTGGAATGTGGCCTTTAGCAAGCTGTGCCTGCAGCCCCAGGGCGATGCCCACAGACCTCCAGGCACCTCATCTTCCCCGGGAGCCTCCCCCAACCCTGAGGCAATGGGCTCCGACTCGGAGACATCCTCAGCGGGCTCCTCCCGGGATGTGAGGCGCCGGGCCAAGCTTTCCTGGCTGCCCAGAAAGGACTCGTGCAGCTCCTCCACAGAAAGACTGCACCTGCAGGACGAGCTAGACGTCAACTTCAACCCACACGCTGCCAGCGGGGACACCTCAGACAGCAGCGAGCCTGAGGAGGCCCCCCACGCAGTGGACCGGCGAGCCAGGCGGTGGCGCAGGGCGCGCCTGGACCCTGAGGAGCGGTGCATCCCCAACACCTGTGCTCCAGACCTGCGTATGCACCAGGTGAGACACAGCCTTCCCCAGGCACGGCTGCCCCTGGGCCTGGGCAGCAGGGTGTGACCTCCGCTCAGATCTTGTCCTGGTCCAGGTCTTGCTGCTCAGCAGCCGGGTGGCCCTGTGGTTGAGTCCTGCTTGGAGCTGAGGTAGAGGCAGCAGATGGTTCACAACTGTGGCTCCCAGGCCTGCCCCATGTGGGACAGGTTAAGGTGGTGAGGGGCCAGGTGCAGCTTGCAGCGTCCTCTCTGGGAAGTAGGCTAACATGCAGAGCAGGGTCAGTGGACGTTCGGGGTGATAGTTCAGCGGTGACCGTGTGTGATCTTTAGCTCAGCCCAAGCCCTCACAGCCTCCACAGCCTGCCTAGCTGGGTCACTGTGAGCATGGTAAAGGTGGAAACTGTCAGAGCTGCAAACGCCCTGCCAGGAAGACGCATGCCACGCACACTCGTGCTCAAACGCACCTGGCTCACACTCGCACTCACATACTACACACACACTCACACATCACACTTGTACTCACACCACACACATCACACATTTTGCACTCACACTCATGCACTCACACAACGCATATGCTTACACTCACTCATATGCTCATGCTCACACTCAAAACAGTCACATGTGCAATTGACATCTACAACATACTCAAACACACTCATACTCACATGCTCACACTCATACTGATGCACAAACTCACATTCACACACACCCATGCTAGCACATCACACAAGCACATGTGTACACTTGCATGTGACTCTTGCCTGCAGTCTCCATTAGCCCTGGCCTTGTCCTCTGCCACCTTTGCCCTTCATGACTGTGTAGTTTCCAGGGCTGCCATGCTTTCATGCATCCGTGGTTGGGCTGTGAAAGTACCCGGGGCACAGTCAGATCACTGTCCCACCAGCCTCACCCTGCCCCAGGCTCTCACATCTGGGGCACTTATTTCTCCATGTGTCCTCACATACCCCAGCCCAGACCCACAGCTTGAACGGACTCCCTCAGCCAGTGCTTGGGGCTCACATGGGAGACCCCAAGGCCTAGGCTCGATGGGCGTGAGAAGGGCAGCAGAAGCCAGCTCAGTCCCCTCAGAGGGGCTAGGGGATGTGGAGGACACAGCTGGGAGTCTGTCCAGGACCCTGCTCACTGTCGCTCCTAGTGGAGCTTCCTGTCCACAGTAGTGTGAAGGTGGAGGTAGACACTGTCTTGGGGCTTTGGCTCCCCAGGCCTGGGAAGCTGGCTGCAGGCTTGGGCCTCCCTTCTGCCTGCCCAGGGACTTGTGGCCAGAATGAGGCTGACTGGGTCCAGGCTCCTACCCCTGTACCAAGCATAAAGTCAGCCAGCCTGGGGTTATTAGCATCCTGGGCTGGTCCAGCTGCCAGTCATGAGCATCCATGCTGGTGGGATTCATCATGGGCCTTGGGGTCTCAGAGCCATCTGAGTGACCCCTCGCCATCCATTCCTCCCATTCATTAGTGCCAGGAGGTGTACCCTGATGTTCTTGACTTCAGGAGGGAGAGGTACAGGTATGGCGCATGGCGAGGGTCCCATCAGCAAGTGGCAGAATTAGCAGCTGGCATGGCAGGCAGCAGAGAACAAGGGTCCAGGGTGCATGGGCATGAGGGAGCATGTGCCAGAGGAGTGGGGGTGAAGGCCCAGCACGAGGCCACCAGTCAGAGCCACACCTTGCCCACCCCCACCTCGATGTGGTGGCACCCCCTGCCCTGGGTACTGCTGCCTCAATGAGACAGTGCTAGAGGACTTTGCAGGGTTCCATGTTGTCAGCGGTGCCCAGCCGATGTCATCGTGCCAAGTGCAGCCTGGCCGCCTGGCTCATGGCCCGTCCCACTGTGAGCTGTGAGCCTGCAAAGAGCAGTAGCACTGCTGGCGCTGCCTTCCAGCCAGCTTTATCTAAGAAAAGCACTTGAGTTAGCACCATCATAGCGACTGCTGAGACTGAGCAGCTTTTCCTCTAAAAGACTGTTGGCATTTTCTCTTCTGTTAAAAGCATCTTTATATTTTTCATCTGTTATTTTATTGGATTGCTTGTTTTTTGTTAATGATTTTTAGGAATTAGCTTCATTTTCTAATCATATTACAAGTTCTAGCTCTTTGGTGGTTGCACATGAGAACGTTTTGTCCCTATTTTCCTTCTTCTTTTCTTACTTTCTCCCTTTTCTCTCTCTTGCTCTCACTCTCTCCCTCTTGCTTGCTTGCTCTTGCTGTCTTCCCCCCTCACTCACTCTCGCTCTCCCTCTTTTTGGTGCTGAGATTGGAACCCAGGGGCTGTGTACTGAGCTATGGATATCTCCAGCCCTTTTCCACTGTCTATTTTTTATGTCGCAGCAGGGTGCCAGCTCGCCCACGCTGGCCTGAACTCCAGATTCTCCTGGCTCAACCTCCAGAAGAATAGGATGACAGACATATGCTGCCACGATTGCCACTTCTGCCTTAACTTTAACTATCTCACATATAAAACTTTTTCTTATTAATAATTTGTCAATTATCTTCTTTAATGCTTTTGTGTTTTATATTCTGTTCTGAGGGCCTTAAACCCTCAGCTGTAAGACTTGCCCTGATGCTCTATAGTTTGGCATTTTCTGTTTAGACCTTTAATTTGTCTTGTCTTGACTTTTCTGGGTATGAGGTAAGATGGAAACAGTTTTTCAAGTTAACTCCTTGCTGCCAGTCATTTCTGAGCGACCGACACTCCCGCAGCCTTGGGCCCTTCCTCGTGTCAGTAGCTCCCGTCTGCCTCTGCAAGCTTGTTTCCTTGCCCTTGCTTTCTGTCTCGCTCATCTGGCCAGAAGGGACAGCCAGCCCTAGCACGTCCGAGTCAGCTGCCATAACGGTAAGGTGCCTGGAGGCAGACCTGCCAGCATGTGGCCTCGGGTGGCTCTGCCGTTGCTTGCTGCAAGTGTTCGTCCTTCTGCACTCCTTTATGCACTTACTGATTTTGCAAATTCTGATCTTCAACTTACCAAACAACTTTTCGAGTTTTGACTGAAACTTCTCTGAGTGCATTGATTTGCAAACAACTTGTCTTTGTAATGCTGAGGCTTCTCACTCAGGAACTGGTACATTTATTCCCTTCAGTAAAGTTTCACAGGTGTCCTGCAAAGCCATTCCGCTCTTCTTGATAAGTAGATTTTAATTATCGTGCCCACTTCGTTGAGGCAGACCTTGAGATTTTTGTCTTTCCGCTGGCACTTACATTGCTACTGACTTCACCTTCAGGTTTTATAGCTCCGTGCCCTGATGGGCGTGCCTGTGTGTCCCAGTCTTTTGGGTGACCTCTTGGCTGGTCCAGGCAGGCAGTGAGATTGTCGACACCTCCTGACACTTTGTCTGCTTCTTGCCATCCTTTATGCTCGTTTACCTTTCTCTTCTTCCTGCACAGGCGCCGACACTGACACATACTGCACTGTAACTGCTGCCAGGCGCCCTGGCCTAGTGATCCACACCACTACTGTCCTGTCCTAGGCGACCCGCACTACACTATGACCACCATCCTGCCCTAGGTGACCCACACCACGCTGTGACCACCATCCTGCCCTAGGTGACCCACACCACACTGTGACCACCACCTGGCACCTTTCCTTAGTGACCCACACCACACTGTGACTACTGTCCTGCCCTGGGTGACCCGCACTACACTGTGACTGCCACCCAGTGCCCTGCCCTAGGTAACCCACTCCCAGGGTCCCACACTAAGCACAGTGCTGGCTCTAAGCCTGGGAGCTGCACTCATAGTGAAGCAGCCCCTGGTACAGGCTCCTGGGTGAGCTGAGTGAGGAGAGCGAGTTCCAATCTTTGGCGTCGAGTAGGAGACCATCACAGTAAAAACCTTGTTTAGGTCTTAATGTTGTGAATTATACTCATGTGTTTCTTAGTTGTACAATCATCCTTTCACTTCTTACATAAGTTTTATTCAACTATGACTTCCTCCCATAGAACCTGTGCACCGCTTCCTGGTTTCCATGTGTCCGCTGTCTTGTTCAGCCCGGGATCCGGCTATACTACTGACAGACATGGATCCTCTATTTTGTGTAATGTGCTGGAATGTTTATATGATAGAACAATTGTCTGTCAGTTGGGGAGAATGCACCTATTGTCACCTGGCCTGGCTGCCTCTCATTGGGGCAGATCTTTGACCTTTTGGCAATCTCTACCTTAGTTATTAAACTATTTAGATTTGTGATTCTTCTTAAATACTCCTTGACAATTTGTAGCTTTGTAGGAAATCATCCACTTCATCTCGATTTTCAAATTAATTGACATAATGTTATATTTAATATTTTATTGTGTTGAATTCAATTTTTCCAGTGGTAGGTCATTTGCCCTGCTCTTTTTAATCTGCTTAATAATCTTATTGAAAGATGGAAAACATTTGGTTTTGGTTTCAGTTTACTTCTGTCACTGATTCTTAGTCTGCATCACAAAGAACGGTCACACCTTACATAATCTGTGCTGTTGGAAGATTGTGGACACTTTCTTTGGTCCTGATTAGCAGGCAGGTTTGTGAGCATGTCCTGCGCACTCTCCATTCACTGGGTCAGGACTCCCCGTGTGCTGTTCCGGGCCTGAGATCGAGATGGTCCTGCTCATGAGTGTCCTGTCACTTACCTTCCTGTCTGTCCTTTCTCTCCCTGATTCCACCCTGTGTCCACCTCTGTAGCTTTCATTATCATGGGTTGTCTTGATCCTCTCTTGGCATCTGGCTGACCTTCATGAGCATGCTGGGGCAGGAACACCCACGTGGTGTCCCTGTCACTTCCCTTTCCACCAGATGTTACCCTTGTTGGCCATAATGGACGGAGAAAGGCAGAGGGAAGCTGATGTCCTTCTCGCAGTCTCTGCCCATCCAGATCCCAGCGCATCACTCTGTACATGAGCCCTTGGGTGACCTTTAGTGACAGACACTGGTACACAATGCTGTCCCCTGACCCAGATCCCACAGGCGAGGTGCAGCATGGCCAGAACTCCTCGTACCAGCCTGGCAGGAGTCAGCTGCCCTCTGTGTTTCACTTTGAAGAAAGGCCTGAGGTCAGTCTGATCTTCCTTTCTGTAGCGTCTCGTCTTCTCCTAGGCGTGCATCAGACCTGCTGTATTTCTTGGAAGCAGACGTATTGCTGGAAGGGTGGGAGCTCACTCACCCTGCTGTGTGTACTTGATGAACATTGCTCTGCACATTCAGGTGTTTTCGAATCAGTAGTGCGCCCTTCTGCACCCTGATGAGCGAAGCACTGCCGTGTTGTTCCTTGGGGCCCATGCTGATGTTTTCGTAGTCTGTGTGGATTTCCGGTCCCCCACACCGTGCCTTGCCCATGTCAGCCATGTACAGAGCTTCCCCCTCTGTGAGCTGCAGTAAGCCGTGCCCCGTGCTTACTGCCTGGCTGTCTCTGAGCCTCACCATGATGCTGAGTAGGCGGGGGATAAGGGTCAGACAGTGGAGACACCAGACAGTCTGCACCTCTCACAGGGTTTGCTCACCCAGACCTCACATCACTCTCCAGGACTCCCACTTCCCTGCACCCAGTGTCCATGTCAGGCAAAGCTGTGGGACAAGGGGATCCCTGATGCGGGGGTGGCACCTCCTCAGATGCTTGCAGGGCTCCTAGAGCACAGCTGGGCCACTGCGCTCCTGTCCATTAGTGCTGTATGCTGAGCTTTTATCTTTCTGGACCAAGGCTTGAGGCTGCAGAGAGGAGGGGCTGCACTCCCGCCGACTCCTAAGGCAGAGAAAGGACAGCTACAGAGCCACCTGCCGGTCCCTCCTGTGGCCCTGGGGGGAATGAAGGCTTCTTCCTCCCTCTCCTGGCCACAGGCCGATGCCTGCTGCTCCTCAAGGTTGTGCGTCTTCACCCTTTTCTTCCTCTGCTGACAGTGATGGTGGGAAATCTAGGGCGCTTGGGAGAGAGATATTTGCAGACTCTGGTGCCCCTCTGTGGGCCGAGACGCCAGGATGCCAGGACACCAGTTCCCCACATTTTGTCTTCAGTGGTCCTTGGTATCCAATTTTGTTTCTTGGTGAAAGTCACCCCCAGCTGGTGTTGCAGGGCCCAAATGTACTTTAAGTGCACTAAGCATCTTGCCACAGCAAGGAGCTACTAATTCTGTGTAATTCATCACCTATATGCATTCTTTTATTTAATATGTATGTACCTTGGTTCAAAAATAATTTCAAGTATTTAACATTAATATAAATGGAAAAATAGAAGTAGAATATAATGATGAAAAATAGAAAAATAGGATAAAGATAATAAAAAAAGAAAAAAGAAAAAAAACAGGGTAAGAGAGATAAGCTGGGGCCAGTGCGATCGCTCAGCGGTCTATCAGCTATAGTCCTCCACTCTACCAACTGAGCTATCAAAGGCCCCACTAGCTCAGTGGCCTAAAGTGCCTGCTTAGGCAGGCTGAGGCAGAGGACAGCAGTTCAATCCCTGGCACTACGTGCTGTGCCAACCCCCACCCCTCAGGGCAGCCTGAGCTGGCCAAAAAGAAAAACTAAGATGAGGCCAGCAGAAACGCGCATTCCCAGAGCAGGTGCAGAGAGGTCCTGAGCGTGGGCTGGCGTTGCTGAACTTCTCCCTGAACTTCTGCAAGACCAGAGAAGGGCGAGTGACCAGTGTCTCGAGTCACTGAGTCCGCTCCTCTGAGAGTGCCACTCTGGGCACGGAGATTCGGGAAGCACGTAGCCAAGGGTCTGCGCTGGTGCACGTTCCGGTACTATGATGGCATCAGATCACTAGCTCAGAAGGATTTGTTCTGGCTAACAGTTTCAGGGTTCAGTCCGTAGTTGGTGATGCTACCAGGCCATGGTGCGACAAGTTGTCATGGAAGGGTGACACTTGCCTCACAGTGGCCAGGAAGCAGAGAGACAGGAAGAGGCTGCTATGCCCACATCCCCTTTTTGGTGTCCCCGAGCCCTGCCTTCCACAAACGCTCCCCTCCTGAAGACCCACGCAGCCTGCTCTGCTCAGGCCTTGGGGAACATTCAGAACCCAGCCACGCACGGTCCTCTTGGGGAGGCCCTAGGGTGCAGCAGCTGCCAATAAGCTGCCCCGGGATGCCGGCTTCAGGGCTGCTTCCCCGCCAGCACTCGGTGGCAGCCAGCACGGCACCCCTCACAGTTCAGCCAGGCGGGACTACAGCAGCTCTGACTGCTTCAGCTGCTCCAGGGTTAAGTTTGGGGCATCTAGGAGTGGGTGTGCCCTGCCGAGCTGCAGCCCTGAATCCCAGGGGCACTCTGACGAGCACTGGAGTTGGCAAGAAACTGAATTGGGGGTTGGAGTGTAAATGGTGAGACACCCATACGAAATACCACCCTGTAGCAGAGCGAGAGAACGTCCTCGCACAGGGCCCGGAGAGCAACTCAGCCTCATACTCTAATTTCCTCTGGAACACAGACCACAGGGATCCTTCCCGTCCACTGCTGACTTCAGGCCTGTGTAGGCCTGGGCCCTTTTGCTTCAGCGGCAGTGAGGAGAAGACCGTGACAACATGCTGAGGGGCAGAGCTGCTCTGAGCAAGGCAGGAACAACCTCTCCCAGGCTTATCCTGCTATTTCCAGGCCACCAAATTCACATTATGCCCTGGACCCACATGAAGGCAGGTGCAGGTGGGGACCTAGGCACACTGTCCTCTGTGCATCTTCCTAGATAAAATGGCACAGAGCGCATCTAGAAAGCCAGCACCTGCCATGTGCCAGTGCTTGGTGCATGTGGTCCCTGGCCTGGTGAGAACTCGTGCCAGACACCAGGCCCCCTCCCAGCAGTGACAAGGCAACAGACACAACAGAATTCCATGCCTGGTGTCAAGGGACCTTGGAGGCTCTCTGTGGGATTCTCAACAAGGAATCCACCCAACAATGACTTAGGGAAGCTGCAGTTAAACTCTTAGGGTTTTCCCTGGATAGAGGACAAGTGTCAAAACCTTTTCTTTGTGTGTACTGATACAGGGTGCTGCACCCTCCACTCTTACAGCAGGGCCAGCGGAGCTCTCTGGACCACAGGGAGAGGGTGAGGAGCCTCATGAGTGGCCATGAGGCTGTCAGGAAACCTCCCTGCAGTTCTGAGCTGTGTTGTTAGGGTGTCTGCATGTTGGGATCATCGCCCGAGATCCAAGTCCCAAGGAGCTTGGTCCACACCCGTCACAACCCAGAGTTGAAGAAGAAACAGACAGAACCTACTGCGAATGCCTGCTCCTCGCAGAGGGAGGCTGCATCTAGAGCAAGGTGCTTAGCTATACATAAAGAAATGCTTCCCATGTGGCTACAGGAAGCTTACCATGTTTTAGACCCACTTGTTCCTCATGTAAACATCAACCTCAAAATCCCACCCTGGCAGTTTACCAAGTACTTGCTGGGGGCCAGTCATAACTGTGCCCAGGCTGCACTGAGGGCTTGTTTGCCTCTAAAGCCAATTATGGTACAAAGGACCCAGCAAGCAGCAGGACTCCACGCCACAGCAACTGATCTGTAATGAGAAAGGCTGCCATGATAATAAGAGCTAGCAGCTGCTAGCCTGTGCCTTCCCACCTCAGCAGGCCAGCAGGGGCAGCTGGCACACACCTGTGCCTTGAGTTTCCAAAGGCCGGCCTTCATGCTCCACGACTCCTCCTGTGGTGCTGAATGCATGTTTGCTTCCCTCCAGCCCCAGGTGGGGTCGCCCATCACCTCGGGGCTGAGCTGACCAGGGTTTGCTGTGTGCTCTTATGCCTGTCAGGCTGTTAGAACGGCCCTAATGAGCAGCACACAGCACACAGCTGGGGAGCGAATAGCTCCACGTTAACATGTGGAGAGCACAGCAGCCTCTACCTCCAGGTGCAGAGAAAGAAGCCCTTGCCCCCAGGTCCTCAGAGATGGGCAGGCCAGGAGGTTGTGGTGTCTGGATGTCAGGCTGAGGGATTTCCAAATCCTGCGCTAGGTGCATGTGCTCCTGGATGGCACCAGTGCCGTCCAACCTGTGAGCCAGGGCCCTGCTCTGAAATCCAGGAAAATGAAGTGTAAGAACCAGTGCAGAAACCTCACCGCTCAGCTCGGATTCAAGATGTTTCATCAGCAGGAGTGGGAGGGGGTGCTGGGGAGATAGCTCCATGGCAGAAGTGCCTGCTTGGCAAGTGCAAGGTTGTGAGTTCAAACCCCGGTCCCACAAAAAAAAAAAAAAAGAAAAGAAAGAAAGAAAGAAAAGGAGTGGGAGGGCCACCAGGCCCTAGGATAGAGTTGACACAGGTTGCCGTGTGACCACCGAAAAGGGCCTCTTGTGGTCTCTTATTTCAAAGGTAGAGAAAGCTCAGAGTTGTCCACCTCCCAAACCACAGGCCAGGCCTGGGAACTCAGCCTTGAAGACACTGCCATTGACCCCTTACACTCAGAGGATTCTCAGGAGAGAGGGAATGAGGCTGAGGTGACCTGCTGTGAACGAGTCAGTGGGATGTCCAGACACCCAGCAGCCCAGTAGCCGCAGGTAACGCCCATCTCCTTGGGAGACCTGAGCACACCCGCCTCAAGAGACCTCCAGAAGAGCAGTCTTCCCAGGTCTTTGAATTCACCCAGCGGGCTGGGCGCTCAGCCCTCACCTCTGGGCCCTCTCCCTCCTTGCTGCTCACGCTGTTTTCCTTCTAGTGAGCGCCCTGGCCCTGGCTGCAGATCCCGCAGAGCAGTTTCGTGCACCTGCGCCTCATGAGTCCTGCTAGTGTCCTCATCCAGGACACCCATGCCCCCAAGGCTGGCCAGAGCACCACCTTTCCTCCAAATGTCCCTATCCCAGGCAGGGCCCCCTCCCCCTCCAGCAGGGGTGCAGGTCACTGCTTCCTGTGGGCCTTTGTATTAACCTGCTTTTTAAAATTTGGACTTCACACATTTTCTTCTAATCACCCTGTGCAGGCCTCACCCTCAGGGCTCACGTGATTGCACGTGGTACCGAGTAGACCTCGGCGCAGCACCTCCCAGCACCAGCAGCCTGTTGCCATCTTCCCAGCTCAGTGAGAATGCCTCACTGTGCGCCAGGGGGCCATGACAGGGCCACAAGGTGGCCAAGCTGCAGGGAGACAGGGCTGTGGGAGGGCAGAAGCCCCTTCTTCTTTTCCTCCGTCTGTGTCATCTGTGATATCTGCACATCGACACATGAGTCTGAGAAGGTCTGCCCAGCAGGCAGCAGGACTCCCAGACCCACTCATAATCTACGCCCTCGCAGCAGACCCCAGAGCGCCAGTCTCCTCCCAGATGTGACCTGCGTTGTCTAGTAATCAGAAGTGTTCTCTGTCAGTTTTCTTTTTTTTGTCATGATGAAAAACCCTGAATTCTCAACTCTGCTCAGTGAAAGCTAAAATGTGGAGGACGAATCCCAGCCAGGTGCTCCCTGTGGAAGCCCCCTCAGCCCATCGCCCACTGCCCTCTCCCCACAGGGACCACCTTCCTAGCCCCCACACAGTTCTAGGAGAGCCCCATGAGGGGCTCGTGAGTGAGAAGTTCACAGGAGCCCCGGAATGTCTCTGGGTACGAGAACCCTCCACAAAGCACTAACCACAGGCATCTAGGAGAGCAGACCAGAGAATCCCTGAGGACACTTGTGTGGAGACAGCGCTGCAGCCTTCAGGCCACCAGTCCTCACCTCCCTGGGCACCTGGAGCCACCCCACCACGCTAGCAGAGATCCTCATTTTGGCTTTCCTTCAGGTGCCCAGTGATATATCGGAGACAGACCTTAGCAACGAGGCTACAGACTCCCGGACCAGCATGGACACAGCAGAGGAGAAGCGGAGGAGCCGACTGTATGAGTTAGCCATGAAGATGAGTGAAAAGGAGACCTCTTCCGGGGAGGACCCTGAGTCGGAGCCCAAGACTGAGCCTGGGAGCCAGAGGGAAGGCGTATCTTCGGAGGAGAACACCCAGAGTGTCCAGGATGAGCTGCGGAAGGTAGGGGCGTGGGCAGGGGCTCTGTGTGTGCAGGAGTGTGGGCCTAACTCCCACGCACTGGCCATGAGCCCTGGGCGAGCGGGGAACTTCCTTCCAGCCCCTGTCTCCTGCCCTCCACAGACAGCCCTGGTCTTGGGGTCTCTGTTTGTTCGGCACCGGCTCCCTCTTCTTATTCCTACTTTCCCCATAGATGCTGCCCCTGGGCACGACCAGGCAGTCGTGCGGCATGAGCCTCGGTGTTGAGCCCTTCTGCTGTTTTCAGATTCCAGTCGGTTTGGTTTAGCTTCAGTAGTCCTTTCTCAAACAGTACAGGGATCCTGGGGCCTCATACAGAAGAATGCTTCTGTTCTTGGGGTCCCCGGAGCCCCCACATTTGATGTCCAGTCTCACACAGACACAC
This sequence comes from Capromys pilorides, assembly GCA_004027915.1. Lineage (NCBI taxonomy): Eukaryota > Metazoa > Chordata > Mammalia > Rodentia > Capromyidae > Capromys > Capromys pilorides. The sequence continues at coordinate 23,827 of PVKN010008114.1, forward strand.
ACACGCACGCACGCACACACCATTGGCCCCGCAGGCCTGAGTTCTCAGCACAGAAGGTAGTGCTGAGTTAGAGCTAGGCCCCAGTGCTGAGAGCACACTTATGTGGGACACCCGGAGACCAGGCAGCTGGGGGTACGGAGCATTCACCTGAATATGGCAGCCCGTGTGTACCTAGTGGCTCATGAAATACCTGGGGTTGACGATGCCAGTCCTGCGGGTGGGGAGACTGGTGCACTTCAGAGCCACCTCAGTGCTCCCCGAGGCCCGGGTCCCAGTCCCTGAAGCCATTGCTCCCTCCTTGGCAGGTAGCTACTCTTCCCCTTGGGTAGCTCAGCCAGCAGCACTCAGTGCAGAGGGCTCACTTGTCTCTGGGAGCTTCTGCCTATAGGGGACTTTCCCGGTCTTTCTCTGCCCAGTGAGCACTGCGTGCCCTAGAGGGACACTGTGATCCACCTGTTGTATTCCAGTGTTTGTCACATTCGCATGCTGACGCTGAGTGCAGGCGCTGCCCAAGGCCTTGCAGCAGTCTGGCAATGGCTCTGTGTCCTCACCTGTGACACTGCCAGCCCCAAGCTCCACTCTCATGAGCAACTTGGTAGGCCAGGCCCAGCGCCTCAGTCCCCTCTACCTCATCTCCAGGCAGAGCAAGCAGGGCAGGAGGCCATCACTGGCAGGAAGCCGGGTGCTTTGGCCTTACTCAGACTGTGAAGCAGGCCCCCAAGTTTGCCCTGCAGCCAGAAATATGCCTAGAAAACACAAAACTGTAGGGATGAGAAAGATAGCAGTGTTTACAAGGGGTAGGGTGAGTGGAGGGTGGACAGGAAGAGACTAAGGGAATGTTTTTAGGGCTGTGAAACAGCCAAACCTACCCAACAGCCAGATTTGGTAACTACACAATGCTATGCATTTGTCAAAACTCACAGACTTACGTGCCCCAAGGGGTGACCATTACTGTGTGTGATACACATTCACAGAGGTTGCCGGGTGGCCTTGAGTAACCTAACTAGAAATGCGTAAGACTTGTGAATACGACTAACTAACTCTGCTCAGAGCTGTAAAGAATGACTGAGTTGGTGGAGAAATGCTCTGTGGGGTGAGGGGAGCGCTAGACACACACGCACCACTTGCCCCCAAGTGAATGTGGAGATTTAACAGAACAGGCTCAGGCTTGAAACTTGGCAAAGTTTTTCTAAAGTTTTCTGAAGCATGAGTGCACGAGACATCCCCGAAAGCTTCCAGCACAGTCTTAGCAGCCACGGTAGCAAGCAGATAAAGAATCCCATCCTGAAATAGAGAACCCAACGTGAGTGCATGGGCATGTCACAGCAGGCAGCAGGGGCAGCAAGAGCACCGGACAAGTGTCGCACAAGGTGCTCTGGACACTGCACTGACCCCAGGAGGAAGAGCCAGAGCCTGTGTCATACCACACCAAGGCATTTCCACACAGGCAGGCACAGCGCCCAGTGAAAAGCTCAGACAGGAGGCTGCTGCACGCTGTCAGCAAAGCCCACAAGACCAGCAAGAAAGTGCAAGTAGGGACAGCGAGATAGCTCAGCGGACTAAGCACCTGCTTAGTCTAGTGCAGGGACAGGGTTCAATCCCCAGCAGCACAGGCCACGCTGGCCCTACCCTCAGGTGCTCTGGCCCCACTCTCGGGTGGTCACCAAGACCAGGCGTGATGATACATGCCTGTAACCTAAGCAATAGGGAAGTTGAAAACAGGAGGATCACTGCATCCTATCTGTGTAGTGAGACCCTATACCAAATACATTTAAGAAAGAGAAGAG
>PVKN010008115.1:0-25578 GCA_004027915.1 Capromys pilorides
AAAGAAATTAAAAAAAAAAAAAAAACTCAAACATCAGAAACAAATTCCATGTCACATATCCATCCTAGTGGATATGCTGCAGTGTGCATCTCTTGGCAGCTGACTGTAACCTAGCCATCGGCTGCCACTGTGTGGGCTGTGGTACGAGCCAGGCCCCCAATGGGATGGGTGCCAGACGTTCTGCTTTAAACTCACAGCAGTCCTATGAAGAAATCATCATTATAGGTCCATTTTTCAGGTGAAGAAACTGAGACGCAGAAAAAAACTTGCTAATCAAGGCTGCCTGAACGGAGTGGGCGGGTCTAGGACGCCAACCTGTCTGTGACCACCACTTCTCCTCAGTCACTCTCTGCTGTACCCACTTCCTCCAGGAAACAGGAGCCTGCTTTGTTCCTGGCTAAGGCAGGTGCTCTCTGGGCATGGGCTCTGGGAGAAGCAGAGCTGGCTTTTTCTCCAGTTCCAGTTCCTACCACAGCTCTCTCTGCACCTGTGCGCAGGCCCCAGGTGCCTCTCCAGGTCCACCCTGCATCTCTGTACTGACCGAAGCCGCCAGCCTCCTCCTCCCTTCTGGGAAATGGAACTGAGAGGCAGCAAGCAGCTGACAAAGTTCTGCCCACCCGGCCAGCACTGCAGAACTCTGGGCTTGGCTGGCCCCCTCTGACAGGCACTCCGGCTACTACAGTTGGGTGGACAGGGCTTGGGACCTGCCCAGCCCAGGTCTCCAGCGGCAGGGCAGTACAGGGCGTCCAGGGTGGGCAGGCAACAGGACCTGGAGCCTCTACCCGATTGTAGGTGGTGGCAGGGAAGGCAGACTGTGCCCGAGGGGCAGGTGACTCCAGCCCTAGGCCAAGATAGACAAACAGGCCAGGAGAAGGCAGTGGCTTTCCCAGAGGCAGAAAGACCCAGCAGCCCTGGGGCTGGCACCCCAAGAGGAGGGGCAGATGAAGCTGCTTTCCAGTCGCTCCAGACTCTGCTCAGAGCCAGTGTCTCTCCAGGCAGCATGTCCCACCCCAGCTGTGCCCTCAGCCCCTCAGCCCATGCCTCAAGCTGACTCTCCCCGGTGCTCACCCAGTGCCCAGCTCCTACTTGGCTCCCGCTTGGCTCCGGCTCTGCCTCAGTGCTCTGCCTCACTCTGCCAGAGACCGAAAGCCAGAGGAATGAATGGAATGTTCTGGCCAGTGGGGGCGGAGCCAGCGGGGGCGGCGTGGCTCCAGGGCACAGCTCCTGTACACACAGTCCCTGAGCCTCCTCCACAGCAACCCTCCTGTGGGGTCCCTATCGCCATGAGGCTGGGACTTGAACCTGGAGCTAACTGGGGACCTCTTTGGCAGCCCATGCAGAAAAGCTCTTGCCCTGAGTCAGGGGTCTGGCCACCTCCTTCCCTTGCCACCGACACCTGACCTACAGGTCCAGGAGAGGGTGACAAAGGTGACTTGCTCCCTTCTGACTAATGTGCACTTGACAGAGAGCCCACAAGGCCAGCACACCAGAGGTGCTCAACAAACACCACCTAAGCAGAAGGAAGAAGTCAGGAAAACAACTAGATCCGCACACTGACAGTCACAGGTGGGCTCTGTCCTGCATCCCCCAGGTGGGCAGAGCAAGGCCTCAAGCCCAGGCCTTCAGGGGCAATGGGAGGGACAGAGTCACCTCTGCAAGTGCCTGCCCCTCCTCTGCTTCACAGACAAACAAGGCCACAGGTGGCCACCGGGAGCAAAGGGCACCCATCTAATGGCTAGGAGCCCAGCAGCCAGGCTGGAGGGTGGTGGAGAGGCGCCAGGCACAGCCAGCTAACCTTCCTGCCCGGTGTTCCTGGAATGAAGGCGGCAGCAGGCTTCCTGTTTTGGCCTCAGCAGGACCCTCTCAAGATGATGGGCCGGTGGGGATTTCCGTGGGACCCAGCAGCCCTCTTCCTGGCCAGTCTGGAGGCTCATTTCCCAGAAGCACACAAACCCAGCCTTCTGCCAGTGTAGACAACAGCGGACGGTGCCCTGCCCTCCTGCCTCCCACCCAGCATTTCCAGCTCCAGGGTCACAGGACCCAGTGCCCAGCACCCATCTGTGCAAGATCTGCCTCAGAGATGGGGGACAGGAGTTCAGCACCCCACTCCACCTGCACAGCCATCCAGGCCACAGGACCCAGACAGAGCCCCCAGCGCACACCACGACAGCGACAGTGGCATGCAGCACTTCACCACTCACCAAGGCTTCAGGGTCCCGATCAGTCTCTGCTCCACGCCTGCATCGAAGTTCTCTAGGAGGCAAAGGGACCGCATCACACCTGAGGGCTGCCGACTTCCACTGATCCTTGGCCTCCAAGGGACCCCACCTGCCTCTGTGCCCCGCCTGCAGACCTCCTGCCTTGCCCTAAAACAGGCACATTCACTTGGCCTTTCCAGAAAAGATCCCTGGCACTCCCCTCACTCTGCTGCTCAGGGCCAGCTTCTTTTTGTTATAAATTTACTAGTTTGGTTTGCTTTCTTAAGGTAGGTCTATGTTATCACTCTGATTGGAGCAACTGCTTTCTGAAACATATGCATTCCCATGACCCCTGATTCAACTTCGTAGCAGTGCAACCTTGGGCATGACAGTGATACACTGTAGCCCTGTAATGCCTCTTGTATCCTTCCACTCTGCTTGTACCCTTCCTTGGGCAACCTTCCACTTCTGTCCACTGGGCCTACCAGGACAGCCGTGCTTCTCAGTGGGAAGCATAGCACCACAGCTGCCAGGAGAAACTGGCAATCCCCAGGGTCTCACCAGAAGAGGCCTGGAAAACTGCAGGTTGACCCACAGAGCTATTGGGGAGGCTGTGGTGTGGGGAGTCCTGTCAGGCTCTGTTCATACTTCCCCACCATGGCAGGACCCAGGCTGCACCCACAGTGCATCCAAGGAGACCAGCAGGACCAGCTGGGTATAGGGTGGGTATCACACTGCTTTGCAGTCTCTTCAGTTCCTCCACGACCAGAGAAGGGTTAACCCGGCCAAGGGGCTGCAAGCAAGGGAGTGTGTCCTTTGGCCCTGACACTCAACACAGCCTTTGTAAAAGAAGCTCTCAGGCTGTTCCTCTCAAATTCAGCAGCCAAACCACAGGGCAGCGTCAATTTTGTGGAGAAGCAGCCCTGTGAGAAAACAGAGACCCACTTGGCCTCTAGGCTATCACCAGCAGAGGTAGCGGCTCAGGACCCAGTGCATGCACATGGACCCCAGCCCTTCACAGCTGTGAGGAAACACCCTTCCCGAACCCACACATCTGCCAACACGCATCAGTGACCAGGCAGGGCCCACCACCCACACACCTGCCAAGCCTGTCCCTGGTGCTTGTGGGGGAGAGGCCAGGGCTTGCTCCTCCTCCCTCCACAAAACTAGGACCTCTCCTGCCCTTCCAGTTGGCCCTGTCCTCCTGCCCAGCGTACCAGGCTCCACTTCCTGCCCTCAGAGGGTCCCTCGCTGCCCCAGATGAGGCTGGTAAGAGATGGCTGCGGTTCCACAATGCACTGCTTAGCAAGGGCCAGCCTCTGCAGCCCCACTGTCAGGTTCAAGCCCCAAGCGAGCCATTTCCTAGCCAGATCACATCCGTATACAATAAGCTGCTCTGGATCTGTCTCTCCCTCTGTAGCTTGGGTACAGCAAGAGCCCCCAGTAAAAGGGGCTAGAAACTCCTACTCATACTTTAGAGCCCCAGATGGCCTCCCTGACCATCTCGTGGAACCACTCATCTCTATGACCATTATGGGGCTTTTGGGTTACCACAGTGGATTAAGCGCTTGCGCTGGCAAGCCCAGTTAGGCACAGGAGATGGCAGTTCAATACCTCAGCCCCTTAAGGCAAACTGAGTCACATTAAAAAAAACAAACAAACAAACAACTATGCCCTCTGTGGGCAAGGTCTGGCCAGGGGCATGGCCTGCAGGTGTTGAAAACAAATCTCCAACTTGACAGGGAGGGTCTCCTCCCTGGCCTGAACTCCCTCAACAGTGTGGGGAGCCCGAAGAGTGCTCCCCGAAGGGATTCCCTACTCCAGATGGGCCTCATGGGCCCAGATGGGTGCATAGGGCACCTCCCACAGGACTCTAGAGTACAGCTGGGGTGTCTCTCCCAGAATCTTCAAGCAAATACACATGGGATGATTACTTACTGCACAGATTAAACCCGAGCAGAGCACTGAGGATTACTCCACCCAGGCCAGCAGACTGGACAGAAGGAGAACCAAGAGAGCCCAGTGGGGGGTCCAGGCACAGCAGAAGGAGAAATAAGAAAGTTCCTGCTGTGGTCAGATCTAGCCGGCATAAGTACTGCCCTCTGCCCTAAGCGATGGTGGGGACAGCACTGTGTGGCCTGTCCAGGGTAGGTGAATGGGGACACAGGGCCTGCCTAGGGACTCAAGAAGGGCTCTGCCAGGCAGGCTGGGTACCACCACCTACAGCAGGCTGTACCAGAAGAGGTCCAAGTGGCCCTGGAGCTGAGGCCACCAAGAAGCAGCCCACCCCTCCCCCCTGCAGCTGTCAGCCAGGAGGCGGAGCCTCAGCCCAGACAAGAACATGCAAATCTGCAATTAGCGAGAGCATTAAACAAATCAGGAGAAACAAAACAGCCAGGGCGCAGGCAAATCTGAGCCTCTGCTGTTTTCAAAACAAGCCCGAGGGAGGGGCTGCAGCGTCTGCAGAGAGCCTAGTCACTGGGCAGGGGACACTGGTCCTGGACAGACAAGGCAGGGAACACAGCCTGAAGGAGACTGGAGAGACCTGCTTGGGGGCCCAGCCTCATCTCTTCCCAGACAGACCAGGTGGCAGACAGCCCTCCCCCTACTCCCACCTCTGGAGACAATCCCCCTACCCCAGCACCCCAAACACCACGAGTGCACACCTGGAGGGAACACGTGGACCCCGGCTCCCGGTGCCAGCTCACCAGACAGCAGGCAAATGGGAGCCTGACCCTGGGTAACAATGACAACAGCGGCCAGTCAGGTACACAAGGGAGCCTTCCCCAGGGACTCTCACCTGGTGCCAGGCACAGCAAGCAGTGAGCCCAGAACCTGCCATTACCCACAGCCTAGGCAGCTCCGCCCCACCAGGGTCGGTCCTACCGCCAGCCAACCACACCCAGCTCCGCCCACACCATACGACCTAGGATCCCAGGTCCCTGCTGGGGTGCCACCCACTCCCCAGAGGAGAACTGAGCTCTTCCGGAGCAACCTGACCAGGGAGCAGGGGTGTGGCTCAGGGACGCACCAAGCCCATCCGGGGCTTACGTCAGTGCCATCAGCGCTGAGCTCCCACAGGACTGGGAGAGGGCCCACCAGGTAGAAAGTACAGCTACCCCTTCCCCAACAGACCTGGCTCCACAGGTCACCCTCCCACAAAGTCTGAGCTGTGGGTCTTACATGTGTCACCCCTGCTTCCTGATGTCCTCCAGCCCCAGCCTGCACATCTTCCGATTGCCCCCTCCCCGCCGCCACACCACCTCTGACACCTGAGGCCACTAGGATCCAGAATCTCTTCATCTAGCCCTGGTCCTCAGGTGCCCATGGCTCAAGGGTGCCTGCCCTGCCCCTCCTGTGTCAATGGCAGCCTCTGTCCATCTGGGTGCCCCCACTGACTGTGTGGCCCTTGTCTCCAGGCCAGACCCCAACCTGCACATCCAGACCAGAGGTCCTCCAGGCCTGAGGACAGAAGGTGGGGCTCTGAGAGCGCACCAGGCCTGCAGATCCACTACTCTCCCCATGAGCACCCCTCCCAAGCAGCAAGGCACCATGCTGCCCTGCCTGGACGTGGCCGCACCCCCTTCAGCTGCCCACTGCTGTCCTGACCCACACAGCAAACCTCCAGAAGCAGCTTTGTAGTGTATCACCCTTCACTGACCTGCCCACCCCCAGGCAGCTCCGCCCCACCAGGGGCAGAGGAAGATCCTCAAACATGGCAAGTTGAGGAAGCATGCAAATGGGTTCTGCTGCTGCTGACAGGGGGCAGTGGGTTAGACATAAAAAGGACCAAGCGTTGAGACAGCTGCTGGCTGTCTGAGAACTGCCAGTGGGGTCTGGAGGCCCCTCGCCTGCCAGTCCCGGAGCTGTCTCTGGTGTTTGTCCCTCTTCTATGGATCCTCCAGAGCATAGGGCCTCTGCCCAGAGCTGGCTGGGCAGAGGCCCTGTACAGACTGAATACTCCTGCAGGGACAGCTGAGTCTCATGGAGGCTGCAGCTGGCCCAGATTCAACCCACCCAGAGCCCCTTCCAGGACTCAGTGAGGAGGGGTTTGGCTAGGGTGGGCATGGGGGTGAACAAGCCTCGGCCCCAGCCAGTGAGGAGCTAGTAAGGTCTGTAATCTCCTCGTCAGCCTGTCAGGTCCTCGGCGGTCACCCCAGCCCTGCCTCCACCATCCCAGCAGAACCCTACAATTAACTCATGGCACTTTGCCAAGCTCGGGTGCCAGCCACTGCGCACGTGACCACTCATGTGCAGGCACACATGTCTGCAAGTGGGACAGGGGGCGCTGCCAGTAGGGGGCTTGTCACAGAACCTGTCCATGGGACACCTAGCCGCAGGTGGGCCAGCTCAGGTTGCCCAGAGGGAGGCAGAGGCAGAGGCAGGCACGGCTGCTGACCTCAAGGGGCAAAGGGCAGGCAGAGGTGGGTAGGCTGGGTTGATGGGGGAGTTGGAGGCCCTATGTCTACTGTCTCCTGCCCAGGCTGAGCCAGGAGCCAGCGGGCACACAGTGCTACTCTAGGTGCTAGCAGCTCTGAAGGGCAGAGGCTGAGTTTTCCCAATGAGGAAATGCCCAGTGTGGAATGGGAACATGGGAGCAGGCAGGTGCCTAGTCTCTCCACGATGCACCCACCAGGAAGCTGGCTAATCCTCCACGTAGCTCCTGCTCAGTTCATCAAGGAGCTTGGCAAGAGGGTCCTGGCCAGGGCTACAGGGCATCCGGGCCCTGGCAGAGGAGGGGCTGTACCAGGGAGCATCCTGGTTCTCCTCCCTTTCCTTTCTATCATCCTAATACCCTTTTGAGTCACTTGAGGTCCCTCAGATCAGCCCTAGGTTGGAGCCACGCCCTCCTCCTACCCCCCAACTTGCCCAACTCAACTCAAAATAGCATCTCCACTAGCTAGCCGTAAAGGATGCCCCAGGGTCAGACGGGTGGGGCTGGGAAACAAAGCGGCCCATGCAGGGTTCCTCTTTTCTTATGTCCCAGGCAGAGGGCACAGAACTAGGCTTAGCATGCCCCTCACCCTCACTCTCTTCCATGGCAGTCCCCAACTATGAAAACATGGAGGGACTGCATGACAGAGCTGCTACAGCTCACTGATTCTTGAACCTCTCCTAGTCCCCTGCAAGGGTCAAGTTTTCATGCCCCACCATCGTGCCAAATGTGACCACCTCCCTCAGCAAAACCACGCTTGTGCTGCACTGGTCTCATATCCCAGCACTGGCCTGGGCTCAAGGGGCCCAGGGAGGCATATGCCAATCACAGAACAGCCTCTGCCACCCCCACAGCTGCAGTGCACCCTGCTGTGGCCTCTAGGACCCACAGCCCAGTCCTACGCAGGTGGCAGGCTGGCCCAGGGCTGAAGCCTAGAGAAGGCAGCCTGGGAAGAGACCTAGCCCTGCCCAGGGCCAGGCAGCTAGAACCCTTCCAGCTGAGGGAGAAAGCCCCTGGGGGCTGTACTGACACAGGTGGCCTCCCAAAAGGCAGACATCAGCATCAGGGTTTTTCCTCTTCCTCTTGCTGAGGGCAACCTCCACCCAGGTGATGTCTTGCACCTAGATCTAAACGGAAAGTGTCCGAGGTGAGGGAGCAAGGCTGCCAGTCTAAGGGCAGGGTGGGGCAGTGCAGAGCCATACCTCAGGGCCTCCCCTTCTGGGCTCTAGGCCCTATGCCAGAAGGCAGCTAGAACAAGAATGGGGAAATGCTGTTTTCAGAAGTCCAGAGAGATCTCAGGGTCTGAGAAAAAGAGGATGTGAGCCTCGAGGCTGGCTTGGCACTCTCTACTCCCCAAGTCCAGTCCAGGTTGAGCACTCAGCCCATGGAAGCCCCAGTCCCTAAGGGACACCAGGGAAGGCCAAGACCCTCCTGGGAAGAGACACAGGTGGGCCAGGCTCAAGGCTGTCTTCATGAGGGTCTGGACCATAGAAGTGTGACTAGAGAGTAACAAAGGACAGGAAAAGACCCCTCCCCAGCTCCAGCTTGGGCCCTGAACAAGGACACTGTCATGGAGGGGCAGACAGACCTGAAGTGGCCTGCTCCACCATTCCTGGCTTTCTGAACTCCCTGGGGGCAGAGTCCAGGCAATGTCACACACAGCAAAGTAACCACGGTCCCAGGAGAGGGCACAGGGGCCCAGCCCAGCCCTACAAATGCTAGGCAGGGAGAACACACAAAGGCCAGGAGGGCTGAGGGGAGTCCAGGGCAAACAGATAGAGAAGGAGGGATGACAGAGTCCTCACACCCCAGGGGTGGGGAGCGGCAGCTGTGGCAGGGGAAGTAGAACCCAGGAGGGGAAGAGAGCAGAGGAACCATCCACACTTGGTCTGGAAAGATTTCTCAGAGGTCTGCTGGATCCCCAGCCCCCACTCTCCAGAACCCTAGGGCCCCCACCCAATTAAGGGCACACAGACTTTCCCTTCCCATCCTATAATTAGTCAAACCCAGCCCAGACACACCCTCAGCCACACCCTTAACACAAATAGCCATTACCCCCCACCTCCTGCCAGCCCTCACTCTATCAGATCCCCTGCTCCTGGCAAACCCAAATCCATGCCCCAGAAGAGAAATCCTGGCTGGGGTTTGAGTTCTGATTAGCCCACCTTTCTTCCAGGCCCAAGAAGGCCAGAAGAAAGAATAGCTTCCACACTACACAAGGCCAAGGCAGGAGGCCTAATGTGGAGAGACGGCCTAGGGAACAACAGAAGGGAGCACTGCCCACTGGCCCGAGGGCTGCCCTCCAAGGTCCCACCCAGACAGGGAAGATGCCAGATGCCCCTTCCACCAGTGCCCACTGTGGCAGAGGGACCAATGGATCTAGCCCCCAGGATGTAGGTACCAGGCAAGAGACAGGACATGGTGATGTTTCCAGAATGGCTTAAGGGGAGGTGCCATATGGACCCCTCCACAGGCTGCCGGCCCACCCGAGTGCCTTCCAACCCAATCTCTTCCGCTCTACTGGCCTGGGCCAGGGCCAAGCCCCTGGGCTCGCAGCACTTGGCCTCATTTGAGGCTCTGCCTCCCCACTGTTGTCTCCATGCTGGCAGTTGGGCACATGGCTTCACAGGGAGCTGAGCAGCCATCGGACCCAGGTAGCACTCAGATGGCACCTCCCAGGGGCCTCCTCTGGCCTCAGTCTCCATACAGGGTAAGGTATCCTTGGGCAAGTCCTGTGCATGGCTGGTCAAGAGTCATCAGAGAGCAGAAACAGGGCCTGAGGTTCAACTCCCAGAGACCCAAGAATGATCCCGATCAGCTGACCCACCCCCTTGCCTGGAGCTAGTGACTGTCCCAGGTGCACCCCTGAGCCTGGAGCCTGGAGCCAAGGGTGGACATGAGGGGACCTCAGGTGGGGTTGAAGCACATGGTGCCTCCCCAGCTTTTCTCAGAGACACCAAGGCCATACCAGGCTGCCCTAGGGCCCTCCCCAACCCAAAGGTGACACATTCCCCCACTCCCTCTGCTGCCAACCGGTCTGAGCAGCACGGGAGGTGTGGAGCTGCCCAGACTTGTCCGTCCCTCCCTCCTGGGGCTCTCAACCCACGGCCCGGAAGTGGGAAGTGGATCCCTCTCCCACGGCCACAGGCGCCCCTCTCCTCCCCTTTCGGGTGGCTGGACACGGCTGGATAATCCAAAATAATTCCTTCTTGGCAGGCGGCCGGCAGGGGAAAGGGGGGGGCTCGCATTCCAAACCCTTGTTTTTCTCAGTAACTTCCCCCTGTTCCTGGCCAGACCTTGGCCTCCCCCCCGCCCCATGGCTTGACAAGGAGGGGGTCCCAGACCTGCTTGCTGTCCCCTCCTCTAGATTTCTGTATAGCATGCTAGTAGCTCCCACACCACAGCAAACACCCCACGCGGACCGTGCCTTCCCTGGGCCCCTGCTCCAGCCAGGACCAGGCAGCGTCTGGGCACGGGCAGGGTATGCACCCCACAGTGGTGCATCCCTGATGCCTCAAGGTGTGCGTGCGAGGCGGGGGCGAAGCAGTCTGGCTCTAAAGAACTCAGGACTCAGGCTGAAGTTAGAGATCTTGCGCAGGCCCAGGGAGCCTCCGGCCCAGAAGTTTCCAGGCTTTGGGGCCTGGCTTTACCCCCAGCCTTGACCTCCACACCGCCATGGTGGCCAGACAGGCACCGTGCTTCCATTTCCAAGGGGCTGCAAAGAGGAATTCAGTGACGTGGCAGAAAGCTCCAGGGTTCTTAGGTCGGAGACCCCCAAAAGGGAGAGACAGGACTTTGCGAATCAGCCCAACAGCCTGACCAGAGGTGGCCGAGGGCCTCATTGTGAGGGCTCAGCAAAGCCGCGGGGAGGGAAGGACCAGCAGGTGGGCAACGCGATCGCGAAGTCCAAGACTCGCAAGGTTCCAGGCGCCCACAAACACGCCACAGCCGCGACTACACCAGAGGGAGCTGGGCCGTCCAGGAGCGAGGAGCAGATCCTCTGCGCCCCGGCTCCCCACAACCAGTACTGGAACTGCGCGGCCCGGCGAGGCCGCTGGAAAAACCCCGGCGCCGGTGGCTGCGCGCTGGCCCGCAGAGACGACGCCCCCGAGGGAGGCTGGCCCGGAGCTCCCGGAGCAAGCAGGGCCGCTCGGGTCCCGGCCCCCAGGGTCTCCGACCCCCAGCCCGCTAGGCCTCGCCCTGCTCCCGGGCAGGCGTGGACGCAGGGACAGCGGCGCAGATCCGGCCCCGCGCGGGCCCCGGCCCTGGCCCCGAACCCCGCAGTACCTGCACGTCCGCCGCCGAGGCTCGATGGCGCCCGGGCCGCGCTCGGCGCTGCGCTTCGGCCCGCGCGGCTGCCATGGAGACGGGCCTTTGTGTGGCCGAGGAGGGGCCGGAGCGCGCGGGAGCTGCCGGCCCCGCCCCCGCCAGGAGGAGGGAGGCGGGGAGCGCGGGGGAGGAGGGGGGGGACAGGGCTGTGGGGGAAGGGAGGGGAGGGCAGCGGTGATGTGGGTGGGGAGAGGGGGACAGGCTCTGCACCGCACCCCGCTTTCCCCCGCGCCCCGTTCGTCTGGGCTCCCCGAGGCCACCGGCTTGCTCCAAGATGCCTGGAGTTTGTACCCAGCAGTGTCCTTTGAGCCCCACTGCTGTCTACAGCCGCAGGCCTAGGCACTACCCGAACTGGAACGCCTCCCAGGACTAGGGTCTCTTCCAGGAGTGTCAGCCCTTGCCATTCTCCCAGGAGCTCTCAGGGAAGCGGGCGCCTGGTAGTGCCTCCCTTATTGTGTGACCACGGGACCCTCAGTAGGACAGTGGTTCAGGACCTTGCCAGAGGCCCCACTTCTAGCCTCCTGGACTCCAACGTCTGGGCCTGCACATGAGAAGACTAGGATACATACCCCTGCATTCCTCCTGGACCCTTCTGTGGCAGTACAGGGTCCAGGTGGAGGGAGCCTTCCACCTAAAGCATCTGACCACCTGGCCCTTCTTCCAGGCTATCTTGGGGACAACCCCACACTTGCACACACTGCTAAGGCCCCAGGCAACCAGGCGAGGGCATTGCAGCCTGTGCCCCCACCCCCAGCAGCCAGACCTGTTCCAGCCCCTGCTTCCTACCCCAGCCCAGATCTTTGACAAGGCCCCATTATGGAGGTCCAAAATTACCAAAGTTTGACAGGGCTGCAAGCTATTTATGAAAAAACGTTAAAAGACAAGTGTTTCGTCACAAAGATATTTAATAACCAAGATGTGAAGAACTATGATCTCACTGAGGGTACTCTGAAATAGATGAAGAGCTGTCCCTACTGTCCGTCCTAGGGTAGCCTGGCCACATGGTCTGGCCAGGCCTCTGTGGACCCCTAGTGCCTCACAGAACACAACAGCCTCTACCTCTTGTGGACCAGCTAGTTTCTCTGGCCTTGCCACTCTGGAATCTTCTAGTCCTTTTTCCCTGCAGTGTGCCCTTGGCCCTCCAGTGGGCAGCACTAAGACCCTATCTGAAACAGGCTGAGCTACCCTCCTTCTGACCTGATCCAAAGGCCCAGGAAGGGCCCAAGCTCAACTCTACCCAGTGGCCAGGACCCCACAGCACTCCTACTCCTCCTATGTGCCTCAGCCTGGACTATGTCCTGGGTGGGCCCCCAATGTCCTCCTAATGAACCCTCTTCACAGTAGTCTCGAGGAGCTCTGACCCCCAGATCTAGGGACCTAGGAGAACCAGTTGGATACCCCTGGGGTGATGGTGGCTATCAAGAAAGACAGCCCTTAGGCATGGGGAAACTCGTGGTACAAGGACATTTGGGTGTGTGTCTCACAAGGTGGGGTCACAATCCTGTCCCTGGAATTGGGGTCAGATCCAGTACTGCCATCTTGGGCTGCACACACCATGACACGGTTCTGATGGGGGCCTTGGCAGCAGGGCCTCTGTGCCCATCTTGTCACTCAGGAAGCTGCCAACAATGCCACATGGAAGCCAGGCCCTTGGTGAGGAGGCTGGCACCTCTGTGTCTGACAATGCCATAGGTATTGATCCATCCTTTCTCACTTGGTCTCCAGCACTTCCACCCCGCTGTGTAAAGGCAGCCATGTCTACCTCCCCTCTCTGCCACCATGTGTTCTGTATCTGTGCCAGGCTGTCTGGGACCATGGTCAGGGTGGATGCGTCCACACACACTGGGTTCTGAGGAAGAGCTGATGCTGTACACTGGGGTCTGCACCCGCTGTGTGAGGTGCAGTCTAACCTTGCCTCCCCCATGTGCGTTAGCTGAAGCTCCTCCACCAGCGCCCCCTTCAGGCCAGATGCACTGGGCCCAGCAGCAGCCTGGTCTCCTAGACAAGGAGTCCAAGGATCTGCAGCTAGTGATGCACTCCTGCGGTTCAGTGGCAGCTCTGGTCCACCCCCAAGCACACACCTTCTATAGCCCCGCCAGTGCCATTACCTGAGGTGACAGCACTACCTCACTGGGCTCAGGCTTGACTAAGGACCCAGAAGTGGCACCTCAGGTGCCTGCCAAGGAGATTGGTTGTAATAGGGCTGTGGGGGCTGGGCAGCAGAAGTCAGACCAATCCAGAGTCCGCAGGCCCTGAGGGTGGGAGTGGGGTGTGTGGGGTTCTAGGAGAGAGGCCAAGGCCATGCTGTGGATTCCAAGTGCCAGGCTGAGCCTGCTGCTCCAGCAGGGCCTCCACAACACTCCTGTTCTCCTGTGTAGCTCAGGCAGGCAGGGGGTGCACAGTAGAGTGGTCTCTTACCCTACCACAGCTGACATGGGCAAGGTGCCCCTGTTTCCACAGGGCAAGATGGGCAGGTGGCAATGGCCCCTGCCAGCTGCCTCCCTCTATTCTAGCAGCCTGTGAGGCTGAAGGACATATCAAATGCCACATGGAGTGTGGGCAGATGGGCAATAGCAGGGTGGGCGGGAGCTGTGCCCAAATCAGCCAGGGCTCTCACCCCTCCAGCTCCCCTACTTGCCCATTGCAGCCATGCAGGGCAGGTGGGGCTAGAGCGGGAGTTCTGCTGTAATCCCCCATAGTCAGGGATCAGACTGTGGTTCCAAATGTCGCATTTACTGTGGGGACAAAGGCGACACGAGGAGGGGGCTGCAGCCCAGGCAGGGGGCCAAGCTGGGAGTGGAGGCCCTATGGAGGAGGCTTCGCAGGCTAGGCCTGGGGCCTGCACACCATTACCCAGCCTAGGGAGGGCATAGGACAGCCTGCAAGTCCTTGGGCAGGGAGCCGATGACCATCTCGATGTATAGCTGTGCCCGCTGTAGTGTCACCTCCTTCACAGGGAGCTGGTGGCCCTGTGCCCGCACCTGTAAGGTACTGCAGTCAAAGGCAGGACACCTGCCAGGTGTAGCGGTTGGGTAGGGCAGGCCAGGGGGCTGCTCACCAGCTTCTCCCGGAGTTTCAGGACCAAGTCCACCACTTCCACTTCTGACTTGTCCTTCATCCAGGTCTCAATGTTCTACAGGGACAGTGCAGGTCCTAAGTCACAGAAGCCCCCGGGCTGTCCCCAGCCCCCAAGCCCCAGCCTGATCCCAGCCTCTCTCACAGCCTCACAGATCGCCTCCAGGTGCAGAGCCTCCAGCTTCTGAGCCATCTCTTTGTGCCGCTGCCGGTACCAGCCATCAAAGTGGGGTGACTTGAAAAACCGCCTA
Source organism: Capromys pilorides (assembly GCA_004027915.1). Lineage (NCBI taxonomy): Eukaryota > Metazoa > Chordata > Mammalia > Rodentia > Capromyidae > Capromys > Capromys pilorides. The sequence goes on from PVKN010008115.1 coordinate 14,289, forward strand.
TGGGGGACAAGTGGCAGCAGCTGAGGGGCTGGCCAAGTGTGCCAAGTGGCCATGGGCAACCTGTGCCAGGTACCCACCTATAGAGGCCCAGCCAGTCGCCCTTGAGGATACAGGTGAGCTGGGGCCCAGCATGCTCCAGGCTGCGCAGGAAGTCATCCTGGCGGAAGGGGCGGATCTGGGGCGGGGTCTGAGACAGGGGCCAATGAGCAGATGCTAGGGGACACAGCCCACAGCCCCACACCCAGGACTTGCCTTTGCGGATGCATCTGAGGCTCTCCCCACCCATGTCCAGCTCTTCCAAGGTCCCCCAATTCTCTGCCCTGAGAGGGAATCAGTGGACACCTGCCCCAGACCTTCCCTCCTCTGGGATGGGGACCCCACCTTCCAGGGTGTGATGCTCTTCTGCAGTGGCATGAGGCTGGCCATGTAGTGCTCCTGAGGGTGGGGTGGGGGAGTGAGCCTGGGGCCTCGACCCCTACTGATAGCCCCTCCCCGACCCCCACTGGTATCATGGTCTTTCTGCTTGGGTCTCACCAGCGGGATGATGAAGCTCTGTGTGAGTTCCAGGAGGTGTCGCCTCAGCAGAGCGCTCTGCACATCCCATGGCCGCTGCTTCTGCACACCCTGCCAGAGGGAGGCCAGCAGCTGAGCCCTGAGTGGCCAGACTGGTGCTTTCACACCACTCAGCCCCTACATCCTGCTCCACTCCACCCCTGTACCTTGAACAGTCTCTTGAGCAGCGCCTTGTCCCGGTGCAGGTGGGCTGTGTAGGAGGTGTAGAGGCCTGGCAGGAGGGCAGGGTAGCAGCCGTCCTTCTGGCCTTCAGGACTTCCCTCCCTCCCACCCTGCTGCACTTCCAAAGTGTAACTCGTGGGGCATCTGACCTTGTTGAGCAGCCCCTGCATATCTCAGCCCACCTCGCCCCAAGGTTCCAGAGACCTGCTAAGGAGAATGTCCCCACCTCATTCCCATACCCTGCTTAGTGGACAGAGAGATCTAGGGAGGGAGACCTGGATGCCCCACTGGACCTGCCAAGTGCAAGACGGGCCCCTCTACAGAAAGGGCACATACCTGGCTTGGTGTCAAGGGTCTTCAGCCTTGAGGGCTTTTTCAACTTGATCTGCTTAGGAAGGTCCCCTGCAAGATGCAGCCAGGATCAGGGCCCACTGTTCTGGCCATGCCTTCAGGCTTAGAGGTCTCGGGCTCAGATGCCCTCTCAAGGTCCTAGGCTGGCTGGGTGAGGCTTCTAAGCCCACCACCCAGTCTTCCTCAGCTCCCCTCACCTGACATCTTGGGTTCCCCAATTCGGAGGATATGGGGCCAGTGCTGGAGTGTTTTGATAAAGAAAGGGTTTGTGACTCCCAGGACCACGTTGGGTCTAGAGAGAAAGAGAGAGAGACAGAGAAAGAGACAGAAGAGGCACAGAAAAGCCAGGGCAGGTGGCCTGGGCTGGGGGATGGGCAGGGTGGATGCACTTACGGGGCCTGAGTGCGTGTGGTAAGCTCCTTAAATTCACTGTCATGGATAGTGAAGTAGGGGCGGAAGTCACAGCAGAACTTGAGGGGCTGCAGGCAGCTGTGGGTAGGAGCAGGTGAGATAGGCTGCTGGCTGTGCCAAGATAGCCAGGGACCGGAGACACGTACCTGGTCAGGGCTAGCACCATCTCCGAAGACACATCGGGTGAGGGGGCCAGGACCACCAGGGGCTCCCCGAGAAGCACGAGCTCCCACAGTGTCTGCACATGGGTCAGCACGGGCCGGAAACACCTGTCAGTAGGCAGGCAGGATCAGGCAGTGCCTGAGATCGTTGGGGTTAGATACAGGTCTGGCAGGTCCCAGCCTTAGACGAACACAGGGTGGAGAGGGTGGATAAGGACCTCAGATCACGCTTCAGGTCAGCAAGCCACCCTGGGCCCCATCTGCTGTTGGAGTGGGGAGCGTGAGCTGGACATGCTCCCCATGAAGGGCCAGCTGTCCTGCAGTCCTCCCAAACTGGGCAAGGAACCCTTCACTGCTGACCCTCAAGCCTGCAGTCCTGCTCCTCTGGGCTCAGCAGGGGGAGGCTGATCCCAAAGCCCAAGATCCCTTGATTCACAGCCAGAGAGGGCAACCTCAGGCAGATGTCCCTGACAGCCACTGTAGGCACTGCTGGAACTTTCCAGCCCACACTGCCCACACATGGACCCAGCTTTCCTCTTCTGTACAGCCTCCCCTTACAGGACATACCAACTGTCCCTCATGGCCACCACTCTCATGGCCTCCTGGAGCAGCCCCCTCCCCACAGCAAGCTGCGCCTTGGACTCACCTAAACAGGTCCAGTTCATGGACACTGGCAAGGACCACAGGGGCTGGCAGCAGGTTCTGAAGGTGGAGGGACAGGCGATCATGGTCACATGGAGAGGTTAACCTGAGACTATGCCGGGCTTGTTACCCCACAAGGAAGTGGGGTAGAACTCAGTCCCTCTTCTCCAGCCCTACCTCTTGGTCACACTGCCTCAGAGGACTGGATTCCGGTTTGTCCACCCTGGATGGGATGCACACCTGTGGAGGGAAGGAGCAGCTGCCAGAGTGAGCAGGGTGTTTCCACACCCCTGTGCGCTCCCTTGGTGGCGACCCTCACCTGGATAACAACACCCATGACAGGTAGGTTCAGGGTCTGCCCAGGCACGGGGGCTGGCCACTGGTCAATCTCATTACAAACTGCAAACAGGACACAAGAGGCCCAAGTCAGGAGCTCTCCCCATGGAGAAGCTGTCTTCTGAGGCCTTTGGGGCCCACATCTGCCATACCTGACAGCACTCACCAGCTTCCAGACAGGGTACCAGCTTATCAAAGTACTCTGGGGCCATCAGGCTCAGCAGTGACTGAAAAAGCCGGACAAAGGGCAGGCGGGACAGCAGCACCAGGGACTGTGGTAACACATGGACTGTCAGAGGACAGCCAGCTCCAGGTGTCACCCCAGCTACTCAGAGGCCTGTGGGAATCCTGACACTAGGGTAGCCAGAGCTGGCCCAGGGCACTTCATTCTGTCAAGCCCATGGAACAGTTTGGGATGATGGGGATGCACTCAGATTGCAAGATCACCAGGAGACAGCAAGGTGCAGAAGGGACCCAACCCTCAGAGGGAACGTGAGGCAATGAGATTCTGGGCCCATCACCCCAGGGCCATGCCTGGCTTTAGGATTGGAGCTGTCCTAATCCTGAAGCTGTGACAGAGTCAGGAGGCAGTAAGGGTAGGGCTGTCTGGGCCTGGGGACAGACAGGCCATGGGTGGTACCTGAGGCCAGGAGTTCTAGAGGAGCCAGACACGTGGTGCCTTCCCTGGCCTTGCTGCCTTGGCCCCACTGTAGAAAGGAGCTCAGACTCCTTGCCACCCCAGGGCCCCTGTGCCTGCCAAGCTGGCAGGGCTCACCTTCTGGAAGTAGCCCCTCTTCACAGAGCTGTCCTTCACTTGCCGGAAGTACACATAGCCAAGGTAGTGTGCTGGCTCCTTCTGGAAGGAGTGTGTGTTAGCCATGCCCACTTAGACAAGGTTCCGGCCACAGTGACAAGAAATGGGCAGGGACTGGTGTATATATGGGGTGGCACTTATAGGTGCAGAAGGCTCTGGGACCAAGGGTCCCTGAACTCTGAGGCCTGTGCTCAGGCCTCAGGGATAGGCCAGGGGTTCTACAGGAGCCAGACACGTGGCTCCCGTGTCTGCCCAGGGACCCTGCAAAGAAAAGGGAGTGTCTACCACTCACCTGCAGTGCCACAGGGAAGGTCTCTCAGGTATAGGCCCTGGCTTCTGGGCTAGGAAGATAGGTAGTATCCCTCCAGGAAGAGGTACTATCTATGTAGAGCAAGGGACACTAAAAGAGGAGGCCTCTGCTCACAAAACCTGATGTGAAGGACTTTAAGGACCTTGATGAATCCCCAGAGAGCAAATGCAGCCTGGTGATTGGGCTGCAGGACCAGCCTGGCTTGCAGCAGTTTGTGACCCCACAAATGAGCTTGGTTGACACCTGTCCTGCTATACAGCCTGGCAGCTCTAGAGGGGTGGCTCAAACTGCCCGGGGACCCTGCAAAGAGAAGGGAGTACCTACCACTCACCTGCAGTGCCACAGGGGCCTTGCTATTGTAGGGCTGGTCATCTGCATGCCAGGGGCTCCTGTGCCCTCCGCACTGTCGCATGCGGAAACTGAACTGAGTGTCCCCGAGGCAGCCTGAGGAATGGCAGCAGCACCCTGCAGGTCAAGGCTAGGAGCCTCCACTGCCACTGATTGGTGGAGTGGACACAAGGGGGCAAGGGTCCTGGAGGGCTGGCCTCTCCTGGCACAAATGTCCCAGAGAAGAAACCCACCGGAGGGATTGCATCTCCCAAAGGCTTTCCACCCTGACTTTTCACACTCCCCCTAACTAAGGTCTTGTGATAAATTCAGCCCAAACAGAAGTACCTTCCATGTTCCCAGGGGACACAGGCCCAGCCTGCCTGGGTGGGAGACCAGGCTCTGGACAGTGGCCACCAGGACAAGGAGGAGTAGAACAGTAGACCCAGCTCTGGGTAGTCAGCGGGGAGAGTGCAAAAGACCGGACTCTGCTGGAACCTTTGCTTGAGCTACCTTTCTATGTGATTCCTGTGCATTAGGGGCTCCAGTGTCTCCAGACCAGGGGACAGGTAGTTGGCACTCACCCCTGATGCCTGGGTCCCATCTTCCCATCCCCAGAACCAGCACCTAGCCCAGGAACGGTGGGGTCACCTACCTGAGTGGGAGTCAGGAAATGCTAGGTAGCAGATGCTGCTTTTCTGAAATACAGAAGCCAGTGAGGACCATTCACTCCCGGAGACATCCACTCCCAGGAGCACCAGGACCTACCTCCTTGTCTGTGAGCTGGAAGTCACTGGGGTACACCAGCTGCAGAGGAGAACAGAGCACTTGGTGACACAACTGGGCTACAGGAGCCACCTCCTCCTGGCCCTCTTCCCAGAGTCCCACTACCCCCACCACACCGTCTTCTTGGCTCAGGCCCTTCTGACTCCATGAATGTGCCCCTTTCCTCTCTGACCTTCAGTGCCCCTCTTCTTATCCACTCCTCCTCCTGCATGTGGTCCTCCAAGTCACCTGTCTACACCACAAAGGACCTGGAAACCCCCTCCCTCCAGCTTACCCTCCATTGCCTCACTCTTCCTCCTGGCCGGAAAGTGTCAGGTTCGGCCATCTCATCATGTGTTTGTTCAGATGTCACCTACCAGTGACCTGACCCCATAATGGCAGCTTCCACTAGCCTGACTTCCCAATTGATCTTCATCCCTGGGCCTGGGCCCCACATATGTGGCCAGCTGGGCAAGTGTCCCCATGGCCCAGGGAGAGGGCAGAGTTGGGTAGCACCCAGACACTAAACAGCAGGCTCTAGCCAGTCTAGAAATCAGCAAGCTCTGCAGAAGGAAGTGGGCTAGGCAGGCACAGCTAGGAGAGCCCCAGAGAGTACTAAAAAAGTTCTTCTGCAGTGGGCCCAAGGTGTCTCCTGGTCTACACTGAGGAGTCGCTTAGGCTGAACCCTCAGAATGAGAGTTGCTGTCCCCAGGATGAATGCTGCCCACTCGGGGAATAGCACTGCTTCTTGTCCCTGTTTTTCAGGGCTTGCTGTTACATCCTATTTTAGTCTCTTGAAGGCAGGGACTCTGTCCTGGTTATTTCTGCCTCCTAATGCCTGGCAAGAAACAGACCCTTCCCCAATATAGCATCTGTGGAAGGTGTGAAAATTCTTCTATAAGGCTGACCCGAATAAGTAAGTGTGATGGTTAATTTTAGGAGTCAAAGTGAGTAGATTAGAGAATATCGAGGAAACTAGAAAGACACTGCTGCTCTGAGGGTGCTTCCAGAAGAGACTGGGATCTGGTTGGTGGGCTGGGTGGAGATCTACTCTGCATGGGGCCAGACAGCACAGAGATAGCAAAGGAAAGGCAATCTCCTCCGTCCACTCCTGTAGCTGACACACTTCTTCCTTAGACAGGAGAACTCCAGGCAGGCTCTGGTCTGTGGACCCCAGGACATGCAGAAGACCTGGCTCCTCCACCCCAGCTTTTTGATCTCAAGCCTTTGGCTTCCCTGGTGCCAAGGCCTCCAGACTTGGCCTGAGCCATGCAGCCAGTGTCCCAAGGTCTCTAGCCTGCACGTGGCCCATTATGGGACAGCTCAGCTTCCAGACCCATAAACCAACTCCCTGGAGAACCGACCCATCCACCCACCGGTCCATCTAGTTAACTGGCCTCTCTGTGGCAGGTGATGAGACCTCAACCTTGGAATGAAACACAGTCGAGGAGCTACCAGTTACACCTATAACGAGTCAGAAGGAGGGAGGGAGACAGGAGCAGGTAGGAAGCTAAGGGGGACTTGGTAGCCAGACCAATAGAGATGCCTGGATAGCCCAGTGAAAGGCAGCTTCTCTCTTAAGTCAGGGCCTATTCCATGTTCATCTCATTGCACACAGAGCTTCCAGAGAGATACATAGCCCTGGCAGACTCCTGTGCAAGCCAATGTGAGAATCCAGATGGCTGCTATCTGGTCATGCCTTGGCCAGGCTTGTCAAAGTGGGGTAGCATATACCTATAATCCCAGTACTCTGGAGGAGGCTGAGGCAGGAAGATCACAGAGTTCAAGGCCAAAGTGGCATACAGAGTGAGACCCTGTCCTCCACCCCCACCCAACCATTCCTCTTTTGTTTTTGAAAATGTGGTATTTCTCAGAAATAAATATTACACTAATATACAAGGTGTACTTTTTCAATTTAATGATGAAACACAGGGCCCGGTGAGACGGCTCAGTGGTCTAAAGTGGCTGCTTGGGCAAACTTAGGCATCTGCAGGGACCGCGGTTCAATCCCCAGCATCATCACATGCTGCACCAGTCCCACCCCAGGGCAGGCTGAGCTGACTATGAAAAAAAAAAAAAAGAAACATAAATTCAAAACTTGCAAGTCAGCATTAGCTCTACCACTCATCTCTCTAAAAAGTTTCTGATTGCCAGTCAAAACCAGCAGGGTATGTGGGGCACATATCTCCTAAAGAACCATCACTATATTCTCAAGGTGTGCTTTTTCTTAAATGAAGTAATAGAGTGTCCTGTCTTAATTTTAGTATAAAAAAATGGATGAGGGACAGCCAGATAGCTCAGAGGACTAAAACACCTGCTTAGGCAAAGCACAGGGTCCTGGGTTCTACCCTAGGCATGCCGGCCCTGCTCCCAGGGCACACTGAGAGGGCCACTGAGACTGGGCACGGTGGTGCCAGCCTGTAATCCCAGCACTTGGAAAGATCACCCAAGAATTCAAGGTCAGCCTGGGCTACATAGTGAATTCAAGGTCACCCCGAACTACACAGTAAAACCTTGTCTCAAAAAAAAAATCCAAAATGAACAAAAAAAACCACTTGACTCCCTTGTGGCTCTATTTGAGGAACAGAAAGTGGGCTCTGCAATCTATGGCAAATTCGACTTGCCTCTCTACCTAGGCTCCTCCATCAAATGGTGTCATTTGCAAAGGTGCAATGTTCAGTAGGATTAGGTCCCTTCAGAGTGGGGGGCCTGGCCAAGAATCTGTTGTTTAGTGGGCTTTGGACTTTTCACGACTTGTCAGAGTTCAACAGGGCCTTATGAAGCATTTCCTGCCCACAGGAAAGGCTGCACTGGCTTTCCTGAGGGTGACTCCTCAGCCTTATCTGACACACTGCAGTGATGGAGTGCTCGAGGCCCCTGGCTACTCCTTAAGTCCCTCATGACCGTTGGTGAAGTCTACCTCCCAGGCACCACCACCTGTGTGGGGTGCCTCCCTGTGACCGTCAGCTCCCTAGTCTCTGTCTGCAGAAAGCTTGCCTGAGTTTGCAGCATTTCCACCTATATCAGGAGAAAGTGAGGCTGCCCCTGTGGGTGGGGGAGTGCAGGCAGTGGGAAGAACACATCACAAGCCAGATGTAACCAGAAGCCCAAGGTTGAGAACAGCGGAGTGGAGCCCAGCATGGGCTCACAGGGTCTGGATCTGACTCTACGTGAAGCACCCCTGGATTTTAAACAGGAGAGGCACAAGGGTTGAATGGAGGAGAGAGGGTGGTGAGAAGGTGCCACTGGTGACTCCAGCAGAAATACATCAAGGAGATTCTAGTGGAATGATCAGTTGTCAGCCTTGCCTGAAGCATGGAGCTTGGAGCTATACAGGTGGACATCAAAGGTGTAGCAAAGAACTGGGGGCACGACCATGACTGGGTGCGACAGGTGCAGGGGTAATGTGGCAGGGGTCGCTCTGGCTAGGCAGAATCAGGTCCTGTCTCCCACCTGTTAGTAGTGCTCCCAAAGCCCTGTAGAAGGGGCTCCTTTTCAGGAGGGGTCAGGTCTGAGGAGGAGGGGAAAGAGACCATGTGTCTCATAAAGAGCTGTAGAAAAAGGGTCAGGGATCGGCTCCGGGTACAGCGCGTGCAAACGGGCGCCTCTCAGGGCCCGGGGCCAGGCAGGAAGGCGAAGCCGAGCGGAATGGGGGTGACAGGGATGGGAGGGGCAACGACGAGGGCGGGAGGAGAGGAGCCGGAGAGAGGTGCGGCGGCCCGCCCGCGCCCGCTCACCTCCAGCGCCTGGCCCAGCTCCAAGTCGAAGGTGACCACGCACACGCACTCCAGCCAGGCGGAGAAGCGCGCCCAGGGCGCTGCCGAACCTCGCGCCGCCCGGCCGGAGGACCTGGGGCCCGCCGTGCAGAGCCCGGCGCCAGCCCGCGCCTCCATGGCCACGGCTCCTGCGGCGGCGGCGCGTTGCCGAGGAACGCGGGCGCTGGGTCCGCCGTCTTGGAGCAGTCGGGAGGCCGCCGCAGCCCAGAGCGGCCGGAGACAGCCGGTCGAACCCTCTTTGTGCGGGAGAATTGCGCCGCCGCACGAACCAGAGAGAAGGGCCTGTGAGGGCCAGAGCGGCCCGAACCCACGGGCGGGACTTCCGGAGCGGGCGCTTCCGGCAGCCCCTCGGGCGGCTGGGAGATTCAGAGATGCTCCTGCGGGCGAGCGGCGCAGTGCCCACAGCTGGTCGCCGGGGCGTGGGTTTGTGGAGGCGTCTAGAAGACTTTCGCACCGTTTAATGCCGTTTAATTTTTTTTCCGGTGCAGTATGTGGTGCCGGGGACCGAGCCACGGTCGCTGCAATTTCCTGAGCTTTCCTAAGCAGGCGCCTTAGACCGCTGAGCCACCTCGCCGGCCTCCGTTTAATTTTTTTTCTCGTCCGCACCGTTTAATTTCATCTCGGATCAGCGGCAGTGCCTCATCCTGCGGCTTCTGCCCACGCCCCACAGAAAGGCGAATTCGGGCTACGGAGGCACCGGGCCTCGCCTTGTTCAGCTTGTTAAAGCTTGGTTTCGGTATGGCTAAAGAGCGGTACAAGCTACCACAACGACCTGCACTTGCCAGGGCAGTGGAAAAGAGATTAATCCTTTTGCTGGCTTTTACTTGATTTGGCCCACATGTGGTGTACTTAGGCCCCCAACCAGAGAACTGTAAGCATAAAGCCACTTGGTGAGCTGCAACGTTATAATTATTATTATTATTATTTTTTGCAACGTTATAATTATTTAAGTGAAAATGTCATTTCGCTAAGAAAACTGTTAATGGCAGGGTGTGATGATACACTTGTAATCCCAGAATCTCAGGCAGTTTCAAGACTGGCCTGGGCTACAAAGGGAAACTTCGTCTCAAAACAAAACTGTTACCAACTTCAGGATCATTGTTACTGAGCCAGACTGATTTTTACCCACTTGGATGGAGACTTCAGAACAAGTCTCACGTCTACTTCCCCATGGAGGTTAGGGCTTTTTTGGCCTGAGATTGAGGAGAGGAAATGGGACATTAGGAAATAACTGGTAGGGCCAGCCAAATAGCTCAGCAGATTAAAGGGTCTGCAAGGAGGCTCAGGGGCCAAGGGCCGGCAATTGAGACTGAGTGTAGTGGTACACGCCTACAATCCCAGCACTTGGGAGGCTGTAAACAGATGGATCACTACTAGTCCGATCTAGTAGTGAGACCTGAACACCTTATAAACCCCTAAAATAAAAAAAAATAAAAAAAAAAAGAACTGATGAATGTGCAGTCAAGCTTCATCGTCACCCCCCCACCCGATGGTCTATGTGTTAGGTTTTTAGGGTTAAAGAGCTGAGAGATAAAAGCCTTTATTGGGGCCGGTGAGATAGCTCAGCAGTCTAAAGAATATACATAATGTGGTTTTTTTTTTAAATTTTATTTATCTGTTTGCTTGTTGTGTTTGTTTGTTTCTTTATTTTATTTATTTTGTGGCTGGCTCAGCCTGCCCTGGTGGTGGGGGCTGGCGCAGCATGTGGTGCCGGGGATCGAACCGCAGTCCCTGCAGTTGCCTGAGCTTTCCTAAGCAGGCGCTTTAGACCACTGAACCATCTCGCCGGCCCCAAGAATATACATAATGTTTTTAGACAAGGTCTTGCTTTGTAGTTCAAATTGACCTGGGATTTATGTGTGGTTTAGGCTGATCTCAAACTTGAGACAATCCTGCCACAGCCTCTGCAAGTGCTGGAATTACAGATGTGTACCACCCCACCCAGCTATATAGATCTTAAACGATCACCCAATGAGTCTTGACAGATGGAGACACATGTGTAAACCAAAGCATTAGCAAGACACAGAACGCCACTGTCACCCCAGAGAATTCCCTCACACCTCTTTCCAGTCAGTCGTTACTCCCAGGTCCCATTATTCTGGTTTTTTGTTTTTTTTGGCACCACAGTAACTTATCATTTACTAGAGCATAACAAAATTAGTGGTATGAGTCACCACGAGGCTTAGGCAGGAGGATCGCCATAGCTCAAGACCAGACTAAACTGCGTGACCAGATCCTGTCTCAACAAATAAACTTTATTTTTTAATTCTTATTTTTTTAAGGCAAGGTCATGCTATGTACCCCATGCTGTTCTTGAGCTCAAGGCAACCAGCTTGCCTCAACCTCTCAGAGATTTTACACACACACACACCACCAACCCGTTTCCTTCAGCATTCTTTTTTTTTTTTTTTTTAGCTTTATTTATATTTATTTATTTATGTTATGTCCAGCTCAGCCTGTCATGGGGGTGGGCTGGCGCAGCATGTGGTGCCAGGGATTGAACTGCAATCCCTGCAGATGCCTAAGCTTGCCTAAGCAGGTACTTTAGACCACTGAGCTATCTCACCGACCCCCTCTTTCTTTTTTTCTTTTTATCCCTTTTTTCCTTTTTTTTTTCTTTTTTTTTTTTTTTTTTTTTTTTTTTTTTTTTTTTTTTTTTTTT
>PVKN010008116.1:0-25582 GCA_004027915.1 Capromys pilorides
CTCTGAATAACTACTATAAAGACAACAATATGCACAGTATTAATTATAACCGTCCTACTAACTTGTTTTGAAATTGTTTCATTGCTATTTATCCTTTTTTCTCATTAAAATGAATTAAAAAAGGATAACTCACAATATACAAAGAAGCTGCATGTTGTACATGATACGCTTCTACTAACTTCTACAGAAGGAAAGGCGTAGGCTGTTCTGCAAAGGGACACAACACAGTGTCTATATAAAGAGTCAGAAGGAGGAGCAAAGACCATCAAGAAAAGCTGCCTGCTCCCCATCTCTCACACACAGCGGCAAGTTGGGCAGAAGTCTGGCAATGTTCCACTTTATTTTTAGTCTCTTTATTTGCATAAAGACTGCTTCTCATTGAAAGGCTGACTTGGTTCAGAGACTGTTTGCATATGCAGAAGTCACTAGCAATGCCCCGTGTGCAGGTCTTTTATTTGCTTACTGACCCTGTCTAACTCTGGACACTCCTATCTATGTATAACAGACTAGCCTTTTACAAAAAAGCAGTGATCAGGGTGCTCCGACCTGTGTTTAACAGCACTGCTTTTTTTTAAAAAGCACTAGTAAAACCACATTCCTTTCCTATGCTATTAACAACTCAGAAAATTAAGATTTCTGGAAGTTAAAAACGGCATGTGGCAATTTTTCCAAGGGACTTAGAACAAATATGTCTTCAATCCTTGTGACAGATTTGAATGATTTGGTTATGATCCATGCTTTTTTCATATGTTGTTCAGAGGAAAACTCCAGTTTATGCCCTGTACTTCCTGGACAACAGCTAACCATCCCAATGGCTGGCCCACAGTCCAAGTGATTTAACAAACCCTAGCTACGGTGAGTACTTACTTTACTTTTGCTGCTTGTGGAATATCCCGTAATTCTTCATTTAGGCTGAGGACCTTTGGGTATTTACTTTCCATGATTGTTATGAGATAGTGCAAAAGCGTGATATTCCTACAATGAAAAAAGGAAAATCCAGTCAACATGATTAATTTGTATTTGGATTATATGCTCAAAGAGCAAAGCAAAACCAACAATCCTGTTATATTCCTGTATTAGCTTTTTTTTTTTTTTTGGTACAGGGAATTGAACTCAGGACATGGTGCTTGTCAGGCAGATGTTGTGCCACTGAGTTACATCTGCAGCCACCTGCAGTAATTTTAAAACCTGAACACTGAATTTTAAAATTTGAACAAGTAGGTCCCTTCAAGAGAAGAGGATGATGAGAGAGCCTCAAAAGGAAAATCGGGGGGAAGAATTACACTTTGGGCCCTTCATTATCTAGGCTACGTAACAGGTGATGGAAGTGCATGTGAACCACTGCCAATGGAGACAAGCTCGCTGTCAGCTTTGTAGAGCAGCCGTCCCACACGGGCACACCCTGCAAGTCCGGGTAAGCAGAACCAGGGGAGGCTGTGACACAAGCGAGGGGTGTTCCATTCCCTGAAGAAAGCAGCTATTTGCAAAGTGCTTGGCACTTTTCAAGTCTAAAGAGAAACTTACTGGTGACAATTACTGATAAAATTTCATTCAGGGGAAAAAAATGCTGGAGTGGTGAGCGACAATACTGCCTCTGAGATTCAGAATCCAGACCCTGGAAAATAATAATTTGGGAAAGAAAAAAAAGAAAGCAGCAGTTCCCTGGGAATCAGGGAGGATCTGTCAGGAAGACTGAAAGCTACAGGAAAACTGAAGAGACAGACACAATGTAGAGAAAAATGCATGGCTCCTGGCTTGCAGCTGCTGGGAAAGGGATACCAAACCTACAGAGACCAAGCTGGGGACTGTAGGGGGTCCAGGGAGAAGTGGCAAAACGCACAGGGAGGTAGCTGTGGTCTGCAGGCACAGTGTAGGCGTCTGCTTCAGAGGTGTCCTGCAACAAGCAGCAGCTGGCAAGTGGCCCTGGTGCTAGAGCCGGCTATGACCCTGGGAGAACGCTCGGTATTTGAAAGACACGGCACCGGAGCCCTGTCTTAGTCCTGCTGCCTGCTGGTGCTTTCACTCAGCATGGATCTGATGTCTGACTGTGTATTTTAACCTACTATGGTAAGCAGAGACACATCTTGATGTGGACTCTGCCCTAAACTCATCAATCCTTGAAGAAAACTATGCACTTAAAATCACTGAAGAATTTCCTTTTTTCTCCTTTTTTGTTGTCGTCCCTTCTTTTTATCTTTTTTGTTTCCTCTTTCTTCTTCACTAGTTCTTAGGGGCTTTTTTGAAGCCCTTTTCTTATTTTCTTTGTTTTTTTTTTTCTTTTTCTTTATTTGTTCCTTTAAAATTTTTCTCCTTTATTTTATTCTCCATGTAAGTTTTTTCTCCCTTTTTTCTATTATCATCATTTTTTCTGCCACCTTTACCTAATTCCATGCACTTTTTTTTGCAGGACAGGGGTTCAAACTCACGACTTTGCACTTGCCAGGCAGGCACTTGTGTCACGGAGCTATCTCCCCAGCTCCTCCACGCACATTTTTCTACTCTCCAAGAATATCCTTCGTACCACTTCTCTCTCCTCCTTCTCACATCGTATAGGTTAACATTTTATGTACTTTCCCCTGCCTTCCCAGTTCCCAAGCCCTGTACCTTTAATAGTGTGGCCATAAAGCTTTACTAATGTTTCAATAGTGAGTTAACTCTGTAAAATTACTGTTGAATTCTTTTCCATTAGTGGAGATAACAGCTATTGCACTTAGTACATACTTGCTGTCAGGAATACCGGGTTATCTTAATATTTACACTGTAACTGTGGATTTCTTCTCTAGAGATAAGCTAAGTACATAATTTGTTCTTGGGTACATTAACATCCAACTTGTCCTGGAGGAAACTACTGTAGCTAAAATTTCTTTTTATATTACTAGGGTCACATAACTGTTGCTATATATTATGGGTATCTTTCTGTAAGCCAACATTTAGATTACCCCTGTAACATTAACGATACTAGGATACATTCACCAAGAGCTCAGTGTTAAGCCAACTGCACTGCACTGTCCTCTCTCAAATTAACAGGTGGTTGAGTTTTGGGGACTATAGTTAGCAATGCCCAAAGCATCACTGAAAAGTGATTAAAGAGGTCTCTTTATAGTGGCATCTCAGTTCATGAATTTAATTCTTTCCATAATTCTGATCACAAAGTGAGTCGAATGAGAAATGAATCAATTTCCCCAGAAGGTAACATTGAACCTAACTATGGAACTTAATTGGGTTCTTGTCCCCTTCATTCTGGAAAGAATTAAGTTCATGAACCAAGGTACCACTGCACTAGCAACAAAGTCTTTACATGGTAGGCACCCACAGATCTAGCACAAAACAGAACAAAACAAACACAAGAAGATAAGGCAACAAAATGCCACCCAAAACTCCCAACTCCTCCAAAGCCAATCCAGGGGTACAGGGGAAAATCAGCATAGGCCACACACATGAATCACTCAAAAGTATAACAGAAGAGATTAGAAAACAGATCAAATGGGGTCACAGCAGGGTCACAGAGGATGTTAACCAAGTAGATAATGAAAATAATAAGCAAAATGATCTGCAAGTTTTCAGAAGACACTAATGAAAGGCGAGCTTATTAATAAGCAAAATAATGAAAAATGTGAGTAACCAATTTAGCAAAGAATTAGAATCCATGAAATGTTTGCAATCAGAAACACTTGAGATTAAAATTTATGTAGAAATCATGGGTAGCAGAAGTGACGAATGTAAGAACAAAATTCAGAACTAAAATACACAAGATTTCAAAAAAGAAACTAAACAAAGATACCTTAAAACAACAAAAGAACATCAAAATGAATGCAATAGCTCCTAGATAACTTGGCTCGATCCCAGGCTCCACATGCTGCGCTGCCCACCACCCCCCAGGGAAGGCTGAGCCGGCCATAACACAAACAAATAAATGTGGTTTAAGAAAATAAAAATAAATTTAAAAAAAAAAATAGACTGATAAGATAACTGGAATAAGTGAAAAGTTAGAAGATATCACAAATGGTATAAAAAATTGTTCACAGGAATAAAGGCAGAACAATATGGGAAAAGAAAGGAATGTACTTTAAAATGAGGCAATACAGAACCCCAAATATCCAAAACCAAAAGAGAAACTCTATGCCACCTTCTTCTCAAAGTGCAAGAAGTCCATCACAGTAACAAAATCTTAAAAGCCGTTGGAGAAAAGCAATGAATCTCAGATGAAGTCCATTAGAATTTTGGCAGCCTTTCCATGCAAACCTTGAAAGCAAGGAGGGCTTGGAGTGAAATGTTTGAAGTTCTAAAAGGTAACTCCCAACCCAGAATAACATATCCCGCAAACCTTTCCTTCAAAATTGGTGGAGAAATAAGGTTATTTTCCCCCTAAGGAGCACCTCAAAAAGCTCATGACCATCAAACCAGCATTACACACCACTCTGGCTCTTCACTGCACAGCCCTGAGCAGCAGTTACAACTGTTGGCTGTGTGAAACGCCTCTGTGGTGGTGACAGGGCTGACCTCAGCCTGGCCTGGGCTGAAGGGAGCAATGTGATAACAACACAGGCAAAGCTGTGTTCATCTGGTCCTCCGTCACCACCTCTGTTGCATATTACAGTCACCTGGCCCAGATGCCTGGTCCAACCTTCAGTCACTTAATTAGAATGAGGTGAAGCTAGGCACGGGCATTTGCTCAAACTCCCTGGTGATGCTAACATGCCACTAGGGCCCAGAACTAATCCACTGAGGTTCCCATAATCTGGAGGATACAAATGTTTTACTTTAAAAATATTTCCATAATTTAGGCAATTTGCTAATTCAAGAGGCTAAATCACAATACTTGAGCCCACCTCTAGCCAAAGTGAATCATAGTTGCTAATTTTCTCTTCCAGATCAAAAGCATTTTTGGTTACCCTTGTGGCTTCATGGGGACACAAAATTCTTCTCTTGAGTCAATGATTAACATTTTAAAAAAAAAAAATCCTTCTGCCTTTTTCATTAATTAGAAAACAATTGCCAGGCACAGCAAAAATCCAGTCAATAGTTCTGGCCACGCATGTGTCTGTCCATGTGAGCTTTGTTGGTCACAAAATTGACCAGTTTGCCTTATGCCTCTTACCCACAGGGCTGAGGCTGGGAGCTAAATGCCAGCTACCATAACAAGAAGATGCTTGGCTAGCTTTCTTCATTGTCTCCAAGGAGTTTCTATTAACCTGATAAATTATATGTACCTTTCACACCGTAGAAAGGGTTGAAACCAGGTCAGACATCGCGCATTTATTTGTTGTCCAGAAAAACACCTCACTTGACTACACACAGATTCTTAACAAGCGCTAACTAAGCAACCATACAACTGGCCCGTGCTGGGCAGCTGTCAAACCTTTGGGTCTTAGGGGCCGAGCACTGGCCCCACTGCACTGTGCTCACGCCCACAAGCACTGAGCACGCCTCTGCTTATTGTGAGGCACTGCACGTTTACACACCTTGGTGCTGCACTGGGGGAACCAACACAGCAGAGGAAAGAGGAAAAGGAGAAATCATTTTGATTTATTCATTTTCAAAAGCTTATACATTAAATACATTTAATAGCCACCTCAAAAAGCAGATAACCACATCAACACTAAGTTATTAATAACTGCAGGGGTAAGGTAGGTGACTTGGGCTTATATGTGTACTGGCTGGTCTTTATATGCAAGCAAGAGGCTACTGGTCCCTATCACGATCTTGGAATAAGATCCACCCGTGGGCAGGAACACAGACCAACAGAACAGGTGTTACATGGAGCCAAACACCTTGCTTGCTGTGATTCAGGCAAATTACCCGAGCCACTGGATGCTGCCTCAATTTCCTTACAGGTAGAACAGCTTTGGCTTGTGAACAGCACAGGCTGCTGTGACAGCAGATGTGACTGTGCTATGAAAAGGAGCAGGCACGCAATCACAGCACGGTGGCAGGGCCCTGTGCACAGTGGCTGTTCTTTGTCTCTCTCCACGATGCACAACAACTAACACACAGTGTATTTCTTTGAAAATGGGCTTAGGGTTGTCATACACATGCTTCACTAACCCTACAGAAATACCAGGCAAAGCCTCACTAGCTAGGAATAATTGGGATGAAAAGCCATACTTCTAAGGGTAATTTAGGCACTGAGAAGCTTACCTTTGAAACAGCTGTGCAAGTTCCTGTGAAGTCAGTCTGACCAGAGAATGTGCCCTCACAGAGACTAGGGTTAATATGCATAGTGCCCTACTTGTTAATGACAGTGCTTTTACATGCTGGTGTTTCTAACCAGAATCTATGCAGCTAAACTTCAGGGCTGAACACTTTCTAGGAAGCATTTTAATGAGTCTTGGGATGAACAGCGGATAGCAGAAGCCAAAATGCATTTATGATGACAATTTTTTCATATAGCTGTTAGTTCTAACATGTGAGGGAAAATACAACTTATAAACTGACAAGCTTCACAGTCCAGCCCCAGCTTTTAGCTTGTTCCTTCCCTCTGGAACACAGGTTTCTGTAGAGGTAGTGGCTATCAGGAAAGGACTGTCAGAGAGCTGGTGGTGATCTGTTTCTCCACCTCAGTGTACAGGAGTATCTGATGTGCAAAATTCATCAAGCTGTGCATTTAAGGGATAGTAGTGTCTCCTTAGTATATTATGCTATAATTTAAAAGTCTGTCCCCCAACCCCCAAAAAGTAAGATCTAATAAAAGACAACTTGCAATAGATGGAATCCCTACGTACTGAGAGTGGAGGAAGCCAACTTGGGGGAAGCTCAGTTAGGGGAGAGAGGAATCATTGTCAGAAGAAGAGGAGAGGGCTGGCCAAATGGCTCAGCAGATTAAAGCACACACAAGCAGGCACAGGGGCCAGGGCTTCAATCCCCAGGCCTGTGGTGTCGCCCCTGCCCCGCCCCGCCCCGCCCCTGGGGCACGCTGAGATAGCAATTGAGACTGGGTGTGGTGGTGTGTGCCTGTAATCACAGTTCTAGGGAGGTTGTACATAGGCGATCACTACTAGTCTAAGCTACTAGTGAGACCCTGAACACCCTGTAGACCCTTCCCTAAAAAACCAAAAAAAAAAAAAAAAAAAAAAAGAGAGAGAGAAAGCAAAGTTCAACCTGGGACCAAGAGATGAGTTGCTATGTGAAGGGGACCCAACACCTACCCAATCACCAGCAGCCCCAAGTGCCAGCAGAGCCTGCACTTACTTGTCAATACTGGATTTTGTGTCCGCAATCTTGTTGAGGCTGGATATCTTGAATCCATAGGCATTGCCTCTTTGGCCTTTATTCATGTAATTTCCAAATGCCAAGACCACCTCCAGCAACTGCTTGAGGGCACCACTCTCGAACACCTCTTCTGAACCAGAGCGGATAGCTTTAAAACAAATCACGCAAGAACACAATTTATAACCACTGGGTGGCTTCCAGTGATACTCATCCTAAAGACACATTCCATACCAGATACAACAGACTTGAGATGTCAGGGCAACTGATTAGACTGCTAGGGAACACCTTGAAAACACCTGAACTACAAGCCAAGGTACAATTCCAATGGTTAGAGACCCCACAGACAGCTGTGGATTGGTAGCCTTCCTCGTCCTTTTCTGGGCTGACTCAACTTTAGTGTTTAAGAATACATAGCACAGCAGTTCTACTCCCAAATTCCTCAGCCAGCACTCCTTGTCTAGTGTTCCCATCATTCCACTGATAAGAGAACTGGTCAAATCTATGACAATGTGGCTCAAGGCGCTGCAACAGCCTGGTTCTCTAAAGGCGCTGATTCCAGCTCACACTCAGCAGCAGGGTTTTTTGATGGCCTGAGCTACATCTCACACATTTAAAAGCCTCAACTCTATCTTTAGAAAAACCCAGTAAGGCCCTCTTGCAAGATGGCCAATTATGTGTTATCTGCTAGCAGTTATCAGACTAGTCCCTAGGTCAAAAGCCCAGCCCAGCCCAGCTGAAGAACCCAGGCTCAGCCAGCAGACCAAGTGCTGACCTTATTAACACTTTGAGAGACTTCTAGTAAGAAGGTCAGCAGAGGGGCACTGTTCCCTGCGTGCACTTGGAACAGCTTGGTAAGGGAGCACTGAGACACACGGCCTCCCAGGCCGCCGGAGCCCAGCTTTTACCTTCCACTTTGGGCTTCACTTCTGCCACACGCTCTGCAAACTTCTTTTTGAAGTACAGCGACTGTAGCCTTTGCTGATAATGATTAATTCTGTAAGAGCAAGCACAGACTGATTAATGTTTCCTTAGCATGTGAGCCCATCTGTGCTGACTGACGCAAGGTACGTGGGCCAAAGCCCCACCCCGAGCACCAACAAGGGGCAGCCAGCTGCTGTTGATGGCCATGCCTTTCTTCCTCAAAGTGACAGACAGAGATGAAAAGGAAAGTGGAAAGAATACTTACTGCAAATGCACAGCAGCCTCTTATGCTTCTTCCACGTTTAACTTTTCACAAGATGTGGCTTTTGGGAGAATTACTAAGATTTGTCTTCTGTATCTTCTCCCCACAGAATGCTGCCCTCACACCCCCAAAGCTCTTCTCCCTCCCCTCAGTTCCCCACGGTGGCAGCAAGCTCTGCCTTCCCAGACACCGGCTAGAGGAAGAGGGGCATGCAGAGCCTCTGATGACTGCTGTTGAGCTGCTCTTGTTGCTGGGGGTTTCGCTGGGTGTTCTCTGACCTGCCTTGTGTGGATGCTTGGACTCTTCTTCTCAAACTGGGCCACAGGGGCTGGCAAGATGGTTCAGTGGTCTAAAGCACCTGCTTAGGCAAGCTTAGGCAATCACAGGGACTGCAGTTCAAACTGTGCCACATAATTCAGCAAGCCCGGTGCGCAGCACAGACACTCACATTTAATTCCTGTTCCCTGAGTCTCTTGTTGTAAGAAGATGAAAGAGAGCCTGTCCCATTTCCTTCCCTACCACCTCCTCCAGCGCAAAGCTCTAGGTGCTTGGTAAGGCGTGGCTGTTTCTGATGGCTCTTGCTTGTCTACACTAACGGTGACTGGGTGCACCTATCAACGTTTCAGAGCCAATCTTTGTTCAACTGCAGCATACAAAATGGCAAATTGTGAAGAAATAACAGCAACAACACAGTGAGGCTGCACATAGCAGCGATGGAATGTGAGCACCACACTCATCAGGGTTGCATTCACTGCCTTCGGCACTGTGAGGAGCTCCGCCTGAGGTCGTGGGCTTCAGGACCACGGTCCTTCTTCAGTGCAGAATCAGTTTACCATGCCTCACCTGGCAGAGACACAGCTCATACGCCAACCTAATCACACAACAATGCCTGTGGGCTCTCAGAAAAGGGTCCAGAGTGCCCAAGGCCCTAGTGGAGGTGAGCCTGAGTCAACTGGTGAGGTCTGCATTTGTCCCAATTTGACATCCAGACCCTGGCCACTCAGTTATGGGAGTGTAAGGCTGACAAACCAGATACTGTGTCCTCTCTATTCTATCGCAACTTGAGTGGCAAGGTAGGAGGAAGTGTGAAATTCTACTGCAAGAAATCAAAGTGGTGAGAACAGCAACAATGACTGGAACAAGGAGGAGCTAGGACCCAATAAGGTCACAGCACACAACCAGGGAGGCCAAGAAATTGAGAGCACTGTGGAGCAACCCTAGCCCTGACTCGCCCCTAGGTTAGAACTCATGAAAGCAAAACATCAATCAAATTCCACACACATCAGACTTGGGAACAAATATTTAGAATCTCAAAATGTTTTAAAGTAAGCAAGTTAACTGGCCCAAGCAATCGAGCCCACATGGAATGCTTAGCTTCTTATTAAGGTAAGGGCTTCGTTCACTCACCGGCTCATCTCAAAAAGGAACCTATCAGCCTTGGCCATCCGGTCCAATTCGTGCTTGTGTTCCTCCAGCAGGTCAATATCACTTTTTTCAGGAACAAACTTCAAAAGCTAAAAGCAGACATTAAAATCAAAGTTTGTAACTTACATTTCTGTAGGACATTTTCACACTTTTAGCTCATTTGTCTCAAGATGAAATTTTAACTTTTGAATTATAAATTCTGCTCACAAGTGACTCAGATATAATGGGAATGATTAAACATTTATATTCTACCTGAAAGTAGTTAAGCTGGTCTACAGCTCATTCTGGCACCCTTCTAATTTCTACAGCCTCTCAAGACCTGCGGACGTCCTCTCCAGCCCCCTCTGTACAGACCTGCAGAGGGACTTCACAGATGCAACCCTTGTGGGAAGAGGCTACAACTAAAGGCAGCTGACCGGAGCACAGGGTGTGCTGTGTACAGGCCAGAAGTAGAAGCCCAGTCTCCTAGCTCTGTGCCTTTCCCTGTTAAGTCATGACTGAATGAGAAATTCCACTGTGGTTTCCATCCAATTTTCTTATTTTTCTGGTTATCTAATTCCATCTAATTGATTAATTCATGTAGGGTTGGCTAAGAGGAATACAATGCAATCTGACATTTTGATTCCATATTTCATTTTGAAGGATGAAATGAACACAGCATAAGAAGAAACAGCAACAGAGGGCTGGGGAGATAGCTCAGCTGCATTAAGTGCCTGCCTGTTAGCACAGGGTCCTGAGTTCAATCCTGATTACCACCACCAACCCCCACAAAACAAAGGAGGAAAAAATAGCAACAATATCTAAAGTGGAGTTGGGGGAAGTGGTGTGTGCCTGTAGTCCCAGCACTTGGGAGGATGAGGCAGGAGGATCCTTACAAGTTCAAGACCATCCTGGGCTACAAAAAGAGCTCAAGCCCACGCTGTATCAAAAAGGAAAAAGCAAAAAACCGGAAAAAATACTTCTGAATGTGTCTGACTACCTTTCAAGATATACACATTTGTAGAAAAATGGATCTTAAACCTTAAAGAGATCTATTTGGTTGTAACAGCAAGGCATGGCTGTAAGACTATCCTTAGGAAATAGCAGAAATGGAGAAAAACAGCAGTAAAGGAAAGAGGCCAAGAGAAGGAAGAACCAGTGCAGGAGTCTATGCTGGCATTGCCAGAGCCAGGGACTATGGGAGCCACAGGGAACCAAAAAGCAAAAGAGATAAAGGTGGCAAAGTGTCCCCTGACTCTGCCAAAAGGAAAGCTGGGAGTGTCCTCAGTGAGAACAGCTGTAGGGAATGAGGAAGAGGATGATAAACAAATATGAAGTGAGTGAGGACAAGTTTTCAACAACCTCAGCTCTGTTGCAGAGAAGATAGTAGCTGGGGTGTGTGTGCGTGTGTGTGTGTGCGCGCGCGCATGCGTGTGTGCACACTACAGGTTCAGAATATGATGGTCAGCAGGACAAGGTTTGAGATCTAGGACAAGTCAGCAATGCAACTCCTAAGTAGAAAGGAGGCACAGGGCCAGAGGAGAGGTGGACAGCCCCTTTCTCTGAAGGGTATGGAAGAGGAGGCAGAGGAAGCCTGCTGGTGGGGTAGTGCCTATACATTTCCACTGTGTTCATATGTGTGTTCTTTCTCAGTGTGCAAGCAAAGGAAGGTAGTGAGGCAAGAGGAAGGGAGGAGGAGAGGGACAAGAAGGTTTGGATTTTTCTCCATCAGTTTGAACTCCTGCTTAGTGGGCAAGAGAACTAAGTGCCAGTCTCAGGGGTCCTTCTGGCAACTTGCACAGCCCATCTCACCTGTCTACCTGTTTCATGTATAATGTGATAGCAAGAGGCACACGCCCAAGGCTCTGCCCTCTCACAGGAGTGCTGAGTGAGGTACTGTGGGTGGAGGGCTCTAAAAGAGAGGGGCATTGGGGAGGCTTTGGAAAGGCAGAAAGAGACGACTCCAAGGAAGAGGAGTGCACAGCTCATCTGATACTTGAGCTTGGAAGCTACAAGCAGTATGACAGGAAGAGGGAGACAGGCCCTAAATGCAAATCACAAATGGGGGAAAGATAGGCTGGCATCAAAACCTGTCCAGGAAGAGTGGGGCAGAGAATAAAGGGGAGAAGAAGAAGAAAAGCAAAATAAGGGAGAAAGGAAGTGTGGGAGCTAAGCAGAGAGCTCATAGAATTATCAGGAGAGACCAGGTCAAAATGTTTCTTGGCCAGATTCTGCGTCAGTAGACAGATTTTCTTACTTGTGTTTATTTGAAATATGTTCTATTTGCACTGTGAGAGATTTTGGCAAGATTCTGGAATCCCTTCCCTCAAGGAGGAATTTTTCTGGATGCAGTTTCACAGTACACAGATCTTGTGGAATTTTAAATATATGACCCTGTCGATAGGGCCTAAGGACAGCAGTACCGCAGCAGCTTCCACACAGTACTTCACTCCAGGTTAGCAGCTGGAAGGCAGGGTCACCTGGAACTGGATAGGGCTGAAGAGAGCTAATGTCACTGTCCCAGGCCAGTGGTGGATGTGACTGGAGTATGGTGAGGAAGAGAAGACTGTGGAGGCTGGAAAGCACTCTAGGAAGGTGGGGGTGCCTTTAAGCCATCCATGCGGAGCACCATGGAGCCCTACGATGCAGTCAGTCATTAACCACTCAAACAAACCAAACCTTTAACGGACAGCACAAATGTTGTTTCTGCTGCTATGTATGAAGGTCTTCACTCAGGATGATTCCAGCTGTAAGTCCATGGGCAGCGACACAATACAAATAACTCCTTTCAGCTTTGTGTCTGAGGCCTTTAAAGCCATCAGTGATGACCACAGAAAATGCACATGAAGAAAGACAGGTTCTAGATCCAAAAGGCCTCACTCACAAAATAGACCTTGGTTACTAGTACAAAACACCCTTGCTTTCTGCTCTAGGAGCTGAGCATGATTCAGATGAGACCGTGCATTTGACCTGGAATCATGGCCTCGTGTGCCTATAGTCAACCTTAAGTGGATATGGTTCTGACAAAACTCTGATTCTACCCCATAGACAACGAGAAAGAAAGAGAGAAGTATTAGAAAATTCTGTGAATATTACCACAGAACTCAGAAAAATACAGGTCCATGTCAAGGGGCAGGGGACCAAGACAGGCAACAAGCTCTGGAACATGTTATAGTGTAACAACACTGTCACTCGCGATAATTGAACAAAGCTGCTGAACAACACCCGACAAAGCCAGAGTGGTTAAGCAGAGGCACTATAGAAAGGCTACGAAGACAGACAGGACACCAGAAAGGGCTGCCTAGTTAGCTATGGATAATAAAACTTGACCAGAGACAAGGATGTCTCTGTATGTGAAAATCCTACTTGTTTGACTTACCACTATTTATGACTTAAGAGAATGACATACCTGAATAGAGGTAAGACTTAGCCCCAAGAATCTGATCATTCACCTCATGACACATAGCTAGTTATGAAGAGCAATGCTGGGGTTTAATGGTGGCATTTGCACTTGTGGGAATGATGAGCCAAGACCCAGATACAAATCATACAAAGGATTTAGTAATGAATCAGTTTACATAGTACAGTTTGTAATCTCATGGAGCTAGTGTGATTCTCAGCATTCCAGGGAAACATGTATTTTCTACAAGAGACAATATACTTACATGAGCTACTAAAAGAGAATATTTAATTATAGCTCAAGGGATAGAATCTGGCAGTAAAGGCCAAAGGCTTTGACAAACTTGTGACTCCTTTCAGCAATCATTTTGAGAAACAATGAGAAAACCAAGTCATGAAGTTTCTCAAAGGAGCCATGTGGAACCATGGTTCAATCTGCTCAATTCAGGGGTGTGGAGTTATTATTAGCAGTCACCAGATTTTTCTCACTATCCATTCCCTGCTGAAGGACAGCATTCAGCCTGCGATAAATATCTGGCAACTCACCTGTTCCAACATGTCCTTGGGGAGATCTTCCTGCTCATCCATTGTTAGAATTGCCCGTTTGATCTCATCATTGGATAATTTCAACCTGGAGATAAAATATGTTAAATATGTTGTTAGTAACATTAGTACAAACATGAAATTATAATACAAGATAACTTGTTTTGCTGCCCCAGCTGCAATTTTTAGGCAAGACTTTACACAAAATCTCTCAGTGAAAGCTTATTTCCAGACAAAATAGTATTTTGAGACTGAAAATAAGGTGTTGAACTTGCCTTAACATTCTTTCATGGCTTTGTAATGCTCTAAGGACACAGAACAAAGCTGCGTGTTCTACCATTTAGGGTCCTAACGCACATGATTGGAGGACTAGTACTAGGGAAAGCACTCACACATAGCTGTCCTTATCTATACACAACACCCATGAACTGTAGATGGGATAGGGAAACTAAGCTGAGATAGTGATACACTGAGAGCATTTTGCAGTCAGGTTAAAATGCATTTTGAAAATATTAAAAATTACATGTCACTGTTAAAGAGTTAACCAATAGTTAATATGCAAAATAAAATATATCTACAATTCATAGCTGAAGAACTGTCACATATATTATTTAACTGTCTTTTCTTTTAACAGAGAAACCGAGGCTCAGAATGGCCAACTGATTTGCTTGAGGTCAAACACAGAAGGTGACGATGGTACCCGTAAGCCCAAGCTCTCCTGTGACTGCTCATCTCCAATGAGAAAAAAAAAATAAAACACAAATATTTCTTATCTGGTTAATATGTTACAGGGAAGGATTGAGGCAGAAATGCAAATCTGTTTTCCCATTTTTCTGTCCAGCAGAAACTTAAATGAATTATTAATTCAATCAGGTACCCGAGTCTTGAGGAGAGTAAACAACTGACTAAAAAACATAGGTTATAAAATTAAAATATACTTAGCTGTGGCATTTCAGGCATGTGTCCCAAACCTGGTCTTTACAGCCTACATGCTAATAAGCAACCACTACCGCAGCACCTCAAGCTCACTCGCTGTGTTCCTCTAAGGCATATGCTCTTTAAGAGTAACACTTAGGACTGAAACTGAAGACATGAAGGCACAATAAAGAGCAAGACATGGACACATCACATGTAACTTTTGAAGATAGGAGTTTCAGCCATTATTCTGAGACCAAAAGATCAGTGAGACCTTGAAATTCTATAATTGACCTTGAATTTTTATAAAGCCTTAGTTCCCCCATCTGTAAAAGAGGAATAATAACTACATCAAAAAATGAAGGAGTGTGTGTGCAGAGACACATACACACTGGATAGAGTTAACGGGTCCATGTGAAGTATTTACTGGCCACAGGAAGGATTCCATAAACTATATGTATGCTCTATCAAGCACACTTTTCCTACCAGAAAAAAAATGGTGGTAATTTCGTGATCTGTATTCTCATATGCAATATTTCACCAGCATTCTCTCTATCACATTAGGTCTGGAAGGTTTAAAAAAGACTGAGTATACTTATAAGGGTGATCAAAAATATGGTGAAGGTTGCTGTTAGAAAGTCAGCTCATACAAATAGCAGTGTCCTCATCTGCCTTGTTAGTTGAATGTGCCACCATGTGATTTCTGTGCTTTTCTTCGCCACAGTCAAATCATCAGAAAAGATAAACATGCTGAACCAATCTGTGGAATCTAAGAAGTCACAACAGCACAATAAAGACACTCACAAAAGGAGCTTTCAAAACTGCCTTAGAAAGTGGCAAGAGTGACGGGATAAGTGTTTGAAGTGAGGTGGACGATTCTGAGGAGGATGAACAGCAACGTGTCTTTTACATTAATAAGGTTCTACAGCAAACTCTGACTGCATTTTTAGATCATCTGCTATGCACAGCAGCTAGGAAAATGCCATCCCGCCCATGCTCGTGAGGAAGATGCATCCTGTTTCCTTCATAGTGGCTTCGTGGCCCCTGGGCTGTGGAGAGCAACCTTGGTACCAAATGACTTCTCCAGCTACTTCAGTCACTCCTGGGACAACTAAGTGCCTCACAAACGTCCTTGATGACTGCAACAGTAAATCCCAGGACTTAGTGGAATCATTCTGCTGTGTAGGCCCGGGCAAAGTATGCACCAGGGGAAAAAGAGTATCATCACCAAAAGCCCAACTGCACAGCCTGGCCAGCCCAGGTCCCGGATGCCACAGGCTCTGTGTCAACCTGAGGACAGCACCATGGCACAGCTCTAGGAAGCCAAGGAAAGCAACGTGAGTGGAAGGCTGAGACTGTCACAAGGGGAGCCAGCCAGTGGGGAAACATCTATCATCAGCACAGAGATCAGCCTACAAGAAAAAAACGAGTCTGTACCCTTGGCACACCAACTTGAAGCAACTGTTTTATGATGCAGTTCTGTGGAGCTCTCTGTTTCACATTTTTTAAAAAATGCGTTGAAAATCACAGTGAGAACAATACTTGAAGTATCAGATTTGCCTTTCATTAGCTCCCCATATGGAGTACAGAACTTCATGCTTTTGAAATTGTATACATTTATGTTCTTCAACTCCACAGAGGCTGTCTGTACTAAAGACTAGCTTTAACTCCTAACAATTCTGCTTTCTGTTAATGTAGCTCACAAAGAGACTGGAGACGTTAATGGCTGGTACTTAAGAAAATCTACCTGCCAACCTACCGCCAGGCACGTGGCCTGCTGGATCAGACAAAGGAAACCTTACCCAAGGGAAAGGGGAACAGGGTACCCCGCCTCCTGAGATGGTTCTATAGGTTGCAGAATTCTTAGTATCATCTGTCATCCACAGAATGAGTCTCTAATCTCTGTAATTTAAGGACCCGACCAATTCTAGCCTTTTATTGCTTTTAAAGCTTGGCAGTGTTCTGTTGAGCTGGAGGGTAACAGTGTTCAAGACATTTAGTTCAACTACCTTTACAAGGCAGGAAACAAACCAGTCATCTTTAAGAGGCCTTTAATTTTGCCTTATTCAATTTGTGTATTTAAAAATTTTGCTTAGAGAACTGGAACATCTAAGAGTAATTAAAATAAGGATGGATGGCTAGACCAGCCTTAGCTCTGCTTTGATGGATTTAAGCCAAATCCTTCTGTTTTAAAGTAGTGTTTGGTGCTTTATGACACCCCAGCTGCCATGTCAAGTGAGTATTTGGAGAAAAACAATGGCAGAACACTTCATTAAAGTGTATTTTAGGTGGGTTCATTTTGCAGTTAAAACTTGCTTCCAAGTTTCTTTTTGTTTTTTGAAGGGAGAAGGTTGTTTGGGGGAAATTGAATTTGAATTTTAGATTGGTGTACATCACCCAAATACACATAGTTGGGAAGCTACTTACTCTGCTGAGGGCCTATTAGAATAACATATTCATTAAATTGGATTTTAAGAGACAGCCTAATGGGTATGAAGCAAGTTCTTAACAGATTCAGAGGTATATCGCGTCCATTCCACTTTCCCCATACCTTTTTGAAAAGCACAGTAGTTGGGTCCTGGAGCTCCTCATTCAATTCAGATGTCCTCTGTCTTTTCTGAGGAGTTCAAATGACTTTGACCCCACAAGCTATAAATACCCAGTCTATTATACATGCACAAGAAGAGTTGCCTGTCTGTTTGCCCAAGATAAGGCTGAAGCAGGTCTTGTTTAGCCAAGACACCTGTAACTTCTATAACACATGTGGAGGAGCTTTAAAAGCAAACTGAACACTGAGACACATGTGTATTTGAGAACACTGCCTGGAAATAGGCTTTCATTGTAGCCAGCATCAGAGTATGGACTACTGTAAAATAAAACCCTAGTTGGCAAGGTAAGAAATAGAGAGATTCACCAACTTTGAAAATGAAGTCAGCAGGGAAGGAAAACAGTAAGTATGGAAAGGAGGACATCTTGACCTCACCTTTGAAATATTACTATTCTTTGTCCCAAACATTAATTCAGGCCCAAGTCCTACCAGGAGTTCTTCCCCTCTCAGTTCTGTCTCTCCTGGGGTCTCACCTAGGAGAAAAAAGGACCTGAGGTTCCCTTTGCACCCAGATTATAACGTCGTCCAACTCATCTATAAATGCCTGAGACTAAATGGTGAATTACATTAAAGCAAATACTGTTTGCTTCCTAAACAAACAGTACCACTTCCTGATCCCATAGACACAAAGAAGTTACTAACTGAACAGCTATCATGTGGAGGCCCTCGCCAGGGGCTTTGTATGCCCTATGGCATCTCACAAGCCTGCTGTAAAACTAAGACTTTCCTAGTTCTATTTTCTTTTTATGGAAGAGGAGGCTAGGATGTGGCCCTGGCTGACACATGCCCTTATAAAGGCACAAGTAAGGAATCTCAAGCTCTGTTGCCAGGCTCTTCCCGCTGGTGATGGTCCTCTGCTGCTGTCGTCGAAGACTCCCTACCAGTGCTCCAAGCCTCCTCGGAGTTGTTTCCAGCTCCTGCCTTAATAGCACTGTGGTTGCCCTCCAAGACCTGCCCTCTCTCACAAACTGACCCCTCTCTCACTGGCTGGGTTTCCTGGGGTCAGACTCCCTGCAATCCTGGAATTGTTTATGTTTTCTTACCTGTACAGGATTTTCCTTCTCCAGTTAGCTTTGAGTTTTCCAATGAAGCAATACTATCTTACACTTTGGTAAATCCTATTGGAACCAGCACAGTGCCAGACAAATACATGCTCCACAGAAGTGACCAAGAAAAAGGCATCAAATAGGCCTTTCCACATCTCTTCTCTCTTTCAGCCTCCCTCCTTTCTGTGCACAGTAATGAGTGAATTCATAATGAAAAGAGAAGAACAAAAAAATTTCTCACTGGATAAAAAACTAAATAAAATACAAATTAAATCGGCCTGATTTCTTTCACCTTCACCATAGCACATTCCAGATGGCAGTTATTTGTTTACCTGACAGACAATAAAACAACCAATGAAGAAGCAAAAATGACATGGTCCCGGGTCTTCTGTAGAAAATCTGTAACTCAGTGAATGCGGCACCAGTACCAAGGGGAACTCACACTTATTCTGCTAACCACAACTTTTCAGTTGTGCTCACCGTGATAACACTTATTCATTGAACTGGACTTTAATCGATAATCTAACAGATGCAAGTTTGTAAAATTGTCTTTCAGAGAGGGTTTAGACACACACAAATTTTAAGTCACATTATACTCTGATACTTTTGAGATAACATGAAATTACATACCTCAAGTATGAAATAATTCCTTCAACAATCAAATGGGAAATTTGCCAGGAATCAATGTAAACTTACCTATAATGAGTGTAATTACCCTGGCAGGTACTTAGCACTGGAAATATTCTGTCTGTGAGGAACTAGGTCACAGTTTTTACTGTATGAGCATTTCAACACTATAGAAATCCAAAGTGATAGCTCCCTTTGTCAAATTGCATTAATGTGCCTATCTACTGAAGCACCACCAAATATAAAGAGAAATTCTCACATGTACCAAAAAAAAAAAAAAGACATCTTTTCCCA
Source organism: Capromys pilorides (assembly GCA_004027915.1). Taxonomy (NCBI): domain Eukaryota; kingdom Metazoa; phylum Chordata; class Mammalia; order Rodentia; family Capromyidae; genus Capromys; species Capromys pilorides. The sequence continues at coordinate 19,229 of PVKN010008116.1, forward strand.
AATCTTCATTTAATTTTTCAGTTAAGAATGTTAGGTAGGGCCAGTGAGATGGCTCAGCGGTCTAAAGTGCCTGCTTAGGCAACCACAGAGACCATGGTTCAATCCCTAGCACCACATGCTGCGCCAGCCCCACCCCCAGGGCAGGCTGAAGCCGGCCATAATATTAAAAAAAGAATGTTATTTATAAAAAAGCAACAACACTGTAGAAGATAAACAAGACTCCTGAATTGTTTGTTATTGTGTTTTCCTAAGACAGGTATCTTCTCTAATCTAACTACGATTCATGGAGCGAAAGTCAGAATAAATTCGGAGCCTGGCCGTTTACATAGCTTCCAGCGAGAGAGTGAAATGTTAATAGGGTGGTTCATGTTACCTTACAAGTTGTATTAAAATTCAGGGGTCTCACTAAGGCTCAATTTCTCTTTTACTAAAAGAAACATCTGCTCCCTAAAGTAATATATATCTGGCCAACAATCAAACTTTCATGCTGAAAACCAAGCAGCAGCTCTGTGTTAAAAGAAACTCAGTCTCAGACCATTTAAGTAACAACGTCTGCTGCCTTCCCCCCTCGCCCTCCCTGAAAGACGGTCACCTTCTAACAGCCTCACTGCGCACACAGCATTCTTTCCAGAGCGGACCTCGTCTTTGAAGCTGCAACATTCAGCATTCTTTATATCTTCATGCGCCTCATCAGCATAGGTTTCTCTGTCTAATGTGAAAGTCCCTTTTAGAAAAATTAGGTACAGAAAAGCTACTTGAAGTACCCAGAATGACCTGACAATGTTGCCTGAAGCTGCAAGCAGATTTCAGGCTCACAATTTCCTTTCTTTTTTTCCAAGTGCCAAGGCAGTGATAGTTCATTAGTTATGAGAAAGATTGCTGAATAGCTCTAAACCCGACAAATTAAGATCTCGCTGATGTTTGAGATTTACATCTTTTTAGCCATAAAAATATTCCCTGATAGCATGAAATCATAAACTATAAAAAGGTGATATTAAAAAGCAAAACACAACAAGGAACCATCAACATAAGCCTTGATTCTATGACTGTTAGTGAAAGACTTAAATGTCTCTACTGCCAAGAAGTATAAATTAAAAAAGAACTTCATTTTACAAGCCTTGGAAGAAAACACTGATTTAGGATATTTTACTTTTATATTAAAAAATCTCAGGAGGTGGGGCTGGCCAGATATCTCAGTGGATTAAAGCACCTGCTTAGGCAGAGTGCAGCGGCCAGGGTTTGATCCCCAGCGTGTTGTTCTGGCCCCTCCCCTGTGGTGCACTGAGATGGCAACTGAGACTGGGCATGGTGGCGCATGCCTGTAATCCCAGTGCTTGGGAGGCTGAGCAAAGGAGGATCATTACCAGTCTGATCTACACAGTGAGATCCTGTAGATCCTGTCCTAAATACATTAAAAAAAAAAAAAAAAAGAAAGAAATCTGAGGAAATCAAACCCCATAAGAGGTTACCAGCTCTGATAGATTCTACTAGGGAAAGTAAACACCAAGAATTCTCCTTACCCAAAACATAGGGGACCCAAAGATTTCTCCCTCAGCATAGTGCTTTTAAAATTAAGAAAATCAAGTGACAAATGTGATTTTGAGTCATGTTGGTCCCACCAGAAATGTTGATTGAACACTAATAATACCTCGACAGAAGGATGTTGCAATTCTGGGCTCTCCGGCCATCAATCACTGAGAGCTCTCTGACTTTCAGCTTGGAACTCAGTGTGTCGTCAATGGCATCTGCTTCTTTCTGTAAAGAACACAGAAGAAATCTATCAAAGTCTGGTAGTGACATTCAGACTTCAGACCCAAGGGTATTGTACTCCACGACCCATTCACACACGTACGTGCGTTCACGCACACACAAACCAAGCAGAGATGGTGCAGAGGGCAGCATGGCAAGGTTGAAGAAAGGCTGCCACCTGCTCGGCAAAGAGAAACACTAGTAAGAAAAACTGACTACCTACATTTGAAAAAAGCATCATTTGGAGGAAAAAAGGCTTCCAAATTGAAGATGCTAAGTGTGCATAAATTACCAGTGACCTGTCCTGTTGTCCCCTGAATCCCTATGCACAGCAGACGGAAGAGCTGTCACTATGAATCAAACTCAGCAGAGGTTTGCCATTGCTGGCCCAGCCATTTGCAGGGCCCGGTCACCCCAGAACTGTTTGTACCCTCAACACTCAAAAAAGTGGCACAAGAAAGCTTCCCAAACATCATGTGTAAACACAAGTTCCCAGGCCAGAGGTAGCTTGGACTACCTGGAGCCCGATGGGGACAGGGTAGCCCAGAACTAGCTCAGTTTCCTGAGTTAACAAACACTGCTGGCACACCCCGCTGCTGTGCTGAGCAACGACGGCCAGCGGTAACTGCAGTGCAACAGGTATACGATAACTATGTATCCAATTCTTAACTGCACACTAGAGATTTTATAACAAAAAGTTCAAGGTGAAAACATAGTCTAACTTGATAAATACGAAGTTTGATATCATTAGCTATCAGGACCGATTAATAGTGAATTATGGCATTTACCAATATAAGTAACCTAAAGAATTAAAGAACTATATGATAGTCTGAAAAGAAAAGCAACATTTATGAGGGATCATGAGATCAAATGTGTGATGTCTCTTGTGCTGAAGTTTCAAGTATATCTACATAGCTTCCATTAAGAACTGAAATCCAAGGTGGAACTGTACTATCTAACCAACAACAATAACAAACAAGCTAATTCAGAAACTTCAATGTCAGAGTGTGCTAAGGAGTTGTATCATAAAAGGCATACTCAGTAGCAGACTTACCTGCCTGGAGTTACTGTTCACAGAGAAATCCTACAGCCATGGTAGAGGCATGGAAAAGGCAAACCAGATACATGCCGTTCAGAAATCATAGCAACAACGGGGGAAGTCAAAGCAGTCAAGGAAATCAGTGGTGCAGGGTACAAGATGATCTATGTCCCTATGTCACCAGTGAGAATTAATGACAAGGAGAGAATATGGCCCAAGAAACAATGAAAACACAGACACAGAATTCTGAGCAGGGAAGGACAACATTTACTCGTCACAATTTTCAAAGGTGGCCAATCAAATTTAGAAATGGGCTTAGCACATTCCAGAAAGATCACAGCTGCAAAAGTAACAAATTCTCTTAGGAGAGGGGAGGGGGAGGGGGAGGGGAGATGGGGGAGAGGAGAGGAAAACAAAACCCTATAGGCCTCACTTAACACAATGATCTTTAGTTGAAGCAAAAGCATATTAATTAAGTTCATCACTGGAGAAAATTCTTTCCATTGTTATGTGCCACCAAAAAAAGATCTTTGTAGTTGCTGTTAACAATCTCCTACCGTCTATATCACTAGAAAGAATTAAAGAGAATGGGCAACTGAGAGGCAATCACTGATTCTGGGTGGGTGCAGCCATTCACGGGCTCTCTAAACTGCTGCTGAGCTATTCAAGCACACAAGCCTCTTGAAATTTTTTTTAGAAAAGACTTAGGTTCAAGGGGAAGAAGTAATTGACACATTAGGAGAAAGTCACAGCTTCCGTTGCATATTTTTGCAATGCTGAATGAATAAAGCTTTGGTGTGCAAAATCCATCGCAGCTCTGGCCAACAGCACGCACCACCAGATTGCCTTGCATTTGCTCAGCAGATTCCTTCAGGTCTCAATAGCGTTGCCAGGGCCAATTTCACACTGGTGAGCTGCTCACATCATTTTCCTGCTGGGAAACTGCCCTCCTCTACTCTGCCCGCTCAGGCAGGATTGCTGTCCTCTCATGGCATGTAAAGAACACGTGCACAGGCACAAGAAGTGTTTCCTCCACTCCTGATACCCCACTTTTCTCTTGTCTCTATTGTAATTGTCAAACTGTCTACTCTGACCTTCCTTAGGATAGTAAAAGTTTCCTTTCCAGTGCAGGAAAACTTACAGTGGAAGAACTCCATGAGGTGTTCTTGATCGCTTTTTTTCCTTATTCTCTTAAAGAGAAAGAAAGGTACTACACGAATTTAGATACTGCTCTCAATATCTGGCTTTCAAAGAAGATATTTTTATTAGGTTCACTGGTAAATCTTGTTTCCACTGTGAGGAAACGAAGCTTCTGACCTCTCCCACAGGTTCTGTGCTTTGAATCAGGCAGCTGTCACTCAATGGAGGTGTGGCTTGGGGCTCAACTTCTGATTCTGCACAATGGTGTTAACAGCTGGATTATGACTGTGGGATTAAACCGTGATGCTGTATGTAAAGCATCTCCACAGTATCTGACACACACTTGTGAGCTCACTACTTGGAATTATATGACACAATTATTTTATTCCTCAAACTGTTGAAGCATTTATTTCTCTTGTTCCTTTCTCAGCAGAGGTGCAGAGGAGCTAGCTAAGAGCTCCCATCTGCAAACCCCGGCAGCAGGAAGCACAGCAACTGAAAGCCCAGTAACTCACTCATCTGTCTGATGGTGAGGATGAAAAATGCTATGGGGAGATAGCTCAGCAGTCTAAGCATCTGCTGTCTAAGTGCCTGCCTAGCAAGCTCAAGGACCCGGGGTTCAATCCCCGATACTGCATGCAGAGACAGATTCCACTTACTTAAAGGTCTGTTATCTGCATATTCTACATAAAATAACAAAGTTTATGAATTTTATTAGATAGGACATATTTGAAATGATAATGCTTTTAGGCCTAATTACACAAAACCAGTTAACATACACTTTGAAACCTTCTTCACTGAAAAATCAGAAGAAAATATAAAATGCTTCTGATTGGCTTGGGTCAAATATGACAGAATCCCTTGTATTAGGCCTCACCTGAGAGAATGTTTGATTTTTCCAAGTATTTTTGGTGCAGTGCTTAGGATTTAGGATATAAATAAGAAGTAGGCACTTGAACTGTCAGGAATTAGTGCTGACAGGCTCCACAAAGGGTAAGGACTTCACGTCAGCATAACACCTATAGGAAGGATTCCTCATCTTTATGAGGCTGAAACACTTGGGTAAATCTGACAAACACTGGACACCCCTTTCTAGAAAAATGCATATACCAATAACTATATAGAGCTCTGGATTGGGGCTGGGGATGTAGTTTAGTGGCACAGTGCCTGCCTGGAAAGTGCAAAGGCATCAGTTTGAGTCCTAGTACCAAAAAAAAAAAAAAGAAAAGAAACTCAAATCTACCTCTGGTTTCATCGGTACCATGTAGCCCAGTTACAGAACTTCCAGCCTTACATGCTGGTCTGAAGAAAACAATTAGTCACAATTTTTTCTTCTGCTTTCATATGCCAAGGCTAAGGACTAGGAGTACTGAAATAAATATCCTAAATAATTTTTGTTTATACAAATAAGATTATAGAATAACTGTGAAGAGACTAAAAAAGGAAAATGCTTTTTTAGTAGTAAAGATACTACTGAGTGTTTTAAATGGGACCCCCTCCAATGATTTAATATTACATATTAGCGACAGTGAATTCTGGGAATGAGGCATTAGTTATCTTTTGTTCACTAGATCAGTGAAGAAAGGCTTTGCAATATTGTACTAGGTGCTGACAACAGGACTCCAAAAACAGGTTGTTCTCAAAAAGAGCAAGATAACGGGCCAGGGAGATAGTAGCTCTGTGGCACAAGCGCTTGCCTAGCAAGTGCAAGGTCATTAGTTCAAACCCCAGTCCTGCAAAAAAAAAAAAAAAGAGCAACATGGAGGAAGAATCCATGAGCTGGCATGGTGCTATTCTGGAACTCAGACTCATTTAGTAGTTGTGCTACCACCAGCTTGCTTGTACTGCTAACTTCGTGGACAGGCAGGAATGAATTTACAGCAGAGTAGGATGAAAATTTCCCATAAAACAGACATTACCACTGTTTAATTGTATGTGAAATAATACTACTATGCAATGTGCTACATTCACATTATGTATTAAGATAAACCTCTTGCGACTGACTTGGAAATCATGTATAATGTAGCTTCAATGGAGAAAAAGGCTCCTGCATTGAAGAAATTGACTTTCAAATGAACTTTTGGAATGCAAACAGGAGAATAATAGCACGCTATTAAATTCCATTTCAAGTGACACATAAGCTTACATAATCAGCTCCCCACACTTTTGATATATGCACCAAAAAAAATTCTGAGTAGAATGGTCATGTTCTTAAAACTGGATTTAAAGAAAATCCTCTATAAAGTCTGGCATTCATAATGATTAAAACCATGGACACAGAACAAAGAGAGACTGAGAATTATGCCACTTTTGTAGTCTTAAATGTATCACCTGTTTGGAAACTAAATTCACATTAAGTCATATTTTTATTACCCATAGTATAGGAAATAAAAATCCCCTCACAGAGTTAGGGGTAAGTATTAAAC
>PVKN010008117.1:0-25580 GCA_004027915.1 Capromys pilorides
AGACTCAGTATGACTGAGTTGCTGGTTAAACGAGATTGAAGCAGGACTATTTCTTGCTAGATAATAATGTCATCAGTAGAAATAATAAACACTAGAAGCCAAGTGTGATGGTACATGTCTATAATCCCATAACTGTGGAGTGCTGAGACAGGAGGATCCAGAGTTCTGGCCCAGCAAGGGCAACTTAGTTACTTAGCAGAACTCTGTCTCAAACAAAAATAAAAAAGGGCTGGGTTGTACTGAGTGTGAAGGTTTGGTTTCAGGCCCTATACTTGAAAGAAGAAAGAAAAGGAGAAGGAGAAAGAAAAATAATAAGAAACTGGGTAAATGTACTTTAGGGACCCATGGTAAGTTTGGTCTTAAATGTGAGAGCCCTGGGGTTGATCATGAATCAATTTAAAATGTAAGAACAGAATTCTTACACATACAGAATCATGCATGTAGGAGACATTATGGGAATGGGTGAAAAAGAAAGAAGATGGTCTCGGAGGGGATTTAGCATAAAACTCCAAGGAGATCAAAGGAGAAACTTAGCAATGAAAAAGCATTAAATGAAGCAAGAATGAGAATAAATATTATCCCAGAGCTGGCAAGTTGTAGCATCTTATTGACAAGAATAATGAGCTGCAGTGAATGTACTCAAGGAGTCAAGAAATAGAAGTTGAGAGAGAGTGAGTTTGGTCTTAAATGAAGATGGAGATAAGAAAAGGTAATATAGAGATGGAAATATAGAAATGAGATAAGAAGGGGTTAAAGATCAAACCACAACTGAGGAACTATTACTTGCTTAAGAGATCCGGAATGCCTAAAAAGAGGAGAAACCATAGACATTAGTCAGCTTTTCAACGCTTTGATTAAATACCAAGAAAAACAACTTAAAGAATGATGGCTGCTTTATGTTTGCAGTTTCAGATGTGTCAGTCCATGGTTGGCTAGTTCCATTATGTCTGGGACTAAGGGAGGCAGAAAGGACACAGTGGAGCAAAGACTCTCACTTCGTGGCAGCCAGGAAACAGAGCAAGAGACAGAAAGAGCAAGGAGAAAGTCAGGGGACAAACATTGGGCCCTAGGTCATGTCTCTATGACCCACACTCTTAAAGTAGGCTCCACTTACTAACCTTCCATTACCTTCCAATCATGCCAGCAAAGTACAAACAGATGGCTATGCTATCCACTGAAGAAGTTAGAGCCCTCAGGATCTAATCACACTCTGAAAGACCTTCCTGGGAACACATACGATTTTTAGGGAACATCTTTTATCTAAACCACAGCATAGTAGTCTCCAGTAGAAGCATGGTGAAGGAAAGTTTTATTTGGAAGGCAAGACCTAAATATATTGGCTGGCTAAAAGTTAACAAATGGGTTGAGAGTAATGAGACTAGGAAGAGAATGTGGGGAAATATTCAGGCAAAAGATAGAAAAGTTAAATTCCTTCCATTAATTGACTCAGGGGTACAGAAGATTATCTAGGCATAGAGGCCCGGATGGAGAATAAATCAAGAATTAAAGGATGAGGAAAGAGGAAAAGTACGACACAATCATTTTGAATAATACAACAGGAAGTCCTTGAAACTAAAAGGATTATGAGCTAGTAAGCAGGCATAACTAACTAGTCATTAAGTATTTTGGAAGGATTAGTGTATCTACAGCACTTACCACAGTAATGTTTGACAGTGAAAATAAAGAAGGTTAACGACATGAATCTTGCTAGTTTGAACTTTGGAAAAGTTAAATAATGAGAATGTACAGGACACTGTTTCCTTGAATTATGAAGTATGATCAAAATATATGTTTAAAGTCTAAATTTGAAAAATAATACAATAAAAGAACCATTTCTATTAATCCCCTTCAAAATGATTCCCTCGCTTGAACACATTCAACCCACCATTCTTGCTACTTTCTGAAGCAAGTCCTTTTTCACAAGTGTCTTTAGTCAGACCATGATGGAGGTCTTTATCTCCTGAATGCATTCAAACCATTTACCTTCCATGATATTTTTGACTTTGAGAAAGAGTCAGAAGCCACATGGAGCCAGATGGAGTGAACAAGGTGAGTAGGATTGCACCATGTTGTAGCAAGCTTGCCTTTCCACTGGACAACATTTAGCAATGGCATTCACCATCCTCAGTTAATCACATCTCCTACAGATGCTCACAGCTCAGTGGACTAAAGTGCCTGCTTAGACAGGCACAGGGACGGGGATTTGATCCCCAGCATGCCCTGTTGACGCCATCCCTGGGTGTACTGAGACTGGGTGTGGTGCTATGCACCTGTAATTCCAGCACTTGGGAGGCTGAAAACAGGAGGATCATTATGAGTCCAATCTGTGTAGTGAGACCCTGTAGACCATGTACTAAAATACATTTTTAAAAATGGTGCTCATAAAAGAAGACTGCAAGAACTGCTTCAAGAGAACAATGAGATAGGAGTATTCAGAGAAAGGGGAAGCATTTTGAGGGTCAGTGTATCTTTTACTGTGATAAGTATTTCAAATTTTAACAATTATTTAATTCTAAAGCTACTCTAATGAAAACTATAGGACAAGTAATCAATCAAGAAACCTGGTTGATAAATATCATATAAGTGTTAATCTGATAGACCTGAATTTTAAAGGGATTTCTTTTTTATGGAGAAAAGATAAAACAAAATTTATAACAAAATCATAGGAGTTTAAAAATATGTAACACATTACTTGTTATCTTTAGTTGCTCAGGGTACAAGACATGGGCATAAAAATTTCTGTAATCAATATTAGCATGAATCTTTTTCATAAGCTAAGAGACACTAATAGCATAACTGATTCTCATCTTTATAGTTGAAAATAGCTGCGATGGATTCAGATAGAATGGAAGGAGGAAAGAAGGAGAAGAAATTATATGCTCAGGTGGTAAGGAGTAGGAGACTGTGAAGTGCACTCAGGCTATGACTGGGGACCTACGGAGGAAGAATTGGGTGTAGGTCTATCCTATAACTTCCAATAGATTGGCACAAACTGTATTTTTGTCTGGGCTCTGCTACCTATTGAATGTTCTACTGTTGTCCAGAGATGACCTCCCACTGATCCCTGAAATCATATTAAACTGATATTATAGTCCAATAAATGTAGGTAATGAAAAGTTATTAAAGGAAACATTTGCATTTTTGAGGAATGAGATATCGCCTCCTTCTTCATCATGCTAGATCATACAATTCTGGTACTACTCATCGATCTTCTCTTCAATTATGGAGCTAATATGAGTTATTCCTTGGGGATTTCCACCACACTTAACCCAACTGCTTGGAACTGTGGGCCTTTCTCAGTGTGGTGGACTAATTAATGGAGCTGTACTACACTGTCCTAAATCCACTCCTCATGTGGCACCACTTTCATCTTCCAGAGAAATGAATGAAAGGATACTGAGCAGCTCTTTCTAAAATGTTTGCTAATTCTTACCTCTAAATCATAAGGTTTGGAGCCTTGGCTAAAGTTTAGCCTTAGACTAATACATTATGTAGTCTTATTTTTTATTAAGGACTAGTGCTTCTTTCTGCAGTAGTTGTTCCCACATGAAGAATTTTTCAAAACCACACTGCTAAAGACCAAGTCTTCTCAACTACTCTAAGGATTGGTCCCAACCTGGAGTTCTATTGTGTTTATGTATATTAAACTTCCAATTATATTCATGGAAACTGAAAAAAAAAAAGCTAAAGGTGAATTAAAAATAAAATATATCTAAAAATAAAAATAAATATAAAGCACAAGTCTGATTACAATACACATTTTATACAGTTAGTGGAGATCATTATCAAGACCAGTAGCTTTGCCCCTGGCTGCTTAGTAGAATCCCATGGAGAGCTATTAAAATGTACCAATGCTCAGATGCCACTCAGAGCCAGTTAAACCTGGTGCCCACATTTCTATATTTGATAAAAATCTCCACAAATGTTCACAGTGCTCACCCAGCCCAACAATCTGTAGTCTTAGTTTTTCAACCCCTAAATTCACTTGGTCAAAAAACCTAGGTTGGGTAAAGTCTTGTTTATGGATGGTTGTCTTTCTTTGCTTCTTCCTTTTACTTTGAAAATATCCCTCTGTCCCTGAGTAAACTGCTTGTGCTTCCCCCTTTCACCATTATGACTCTTTTTATGCCATTATTTAGAAGGGGTTTATAACAGGAGGTGACTCATCAATGCTGAGATAAAGCGAAAGGCTGTTCTTTCAGCTAGTCCAAGAAAGGCAGCCCCCAGAAACTGAAGACTAAATTGAAAAGACATCTGGTTTAAAGTGGAAAAGAGCAAGCCATCTTAGCAAAATAAGTCTTCCAGCAGTTTGAGAAGGACTTGGGAAGGCTCAAGCCTTGCCTTGCCTGATGACATCCAACTAAATGACCTTAAATCCCCAGTTTGTAGAGTTAACGCTATGGCCAAGCCAACTAGACAATAAGTGTGTAGAGGAATCCGTCATGTGTGATCCATCGTGGGCTTAGTCACTATTGGGAGAATTCTCGGAACACTGGGAAAGATGCGGTGAAGCTATTTCTGGTTTATGTAGAACTTTACAGAAAATAAAAGGAAGCAAAACTCTATTCTAGTAGGACCATTTTCCCACATTTGATCCTCATCAGTTTTACCCTTATTCCTTTTTTAAAGTTTTGCGGTTTTCCTGGAAACCAGTGAAACTGCAGAACAGAATTTCTCTCAAAACACAGAGGAGACAAGAAGTATGGGCTGTGACCTAGGACCCCAGTCATCACCCCCTACCCAATACCACCAACCCTCCCATCCTCTGAACTCACACCATAGATGAATGGTTGGCAAAAAATGCAGAACTTCCCGGGACTCCTAAGTGGATCCATGCTGAAAACAGATTATTTAACAGACATGGAGATCTGGGCTTGGTAAGCCTGAATGATGGTTTGAATAACCAGGAACATTTCAAAAATTTATATTCTTGGTCCCAATGTGGATGATTTTATACTGGATATGCAGTGCAGCCATAGTGTTCATATAAACTTCTACAGGAGACTTGGTGACCAGGAAGGTGTGAAAACATGTTCCCTAGCTGTGTTCCCTAACTCCACCTCAAGGTCATTCTTTGGACTCAGATGTTTTTGGTTTTCTCTCTGCTCACCCCTAATAGACTCTCTGCACACATATTGTCCTGTCAAATGCCATTCCCAACTCTACTTTTCCCCGACCCTAATTCAGACAGCTAATCCTTACTTTCTCTCATGCTGATCTTCTAAGGCCAGTCAGGATTCTGCTTTTATTTTGTCCTGTGTTTCAAGAATAACTAGAGGGAGCAAGTGGATGAAGTAACAGTGTAAACAATGTAAACGTTCATGGCAATGAATAGTTAAATGAGATATAAACAGAAAAAAGCAGCATGAAGAAAACAAGCTTAATGTACAAATACTTAAAATGTAGTATTTAAAAAAAATTAGAGGTTTCTTATGTACAGTTAGTTCTGTTTTCAGGAAAACCAAGCTATGAGTATCTTTTGGTTTGGAAATCTCCAACAGTAACTGAGGAAGTAAGTCAGGCTAATCATCTCTTCAAAGAGATGACTCAAGACCAAACAACTAAATCACTTTTTTAAGTCCTTGATCAAAGGAGCTAAATCAAAAGAACTAATCCTTCCAATTGGTCTGGCAGCTTCTGGCTCCTGTTTTGTTTTCTGTTTTCTCTAAAGATTTCTTTTAAAACCTCTGACAATCAGCTCTTAAAGGCTTCACTAACAGTGAGACAGGCAGATCTCTTTCTATCTTTTCTATTTGAAGATATGCAAATAATCCAGATTTTACTGATGGATGAGAAAAACCATAGGAAGAAAAGATTCACACATGAAGGAGAACGAAGGAGCTGGATGGGGAAAGGAGGGGAGAGAATAGAGATGAAATATAGAAAGAAATGGATGGAAAGTAGTAGAAAGAAAGTTTTATAAAAGGAGAAGGATAGAAGCATTGAAGGGAACAGAAACTATGGGGAAAAGAGAAGCAAGATACACTGTGTACAGGTACAAATTCTCTATGATCAATGGGAGCATTTATGTATGTCAAAGGCATGTCAATAAAACTAATTTAAAAAGTAATTATAGGAGGACAAACACCTAAATAGTAGTTTAGCTTCACCTATTGGCAAAGAGCTCAAGAAGTACAATCTTTCCCTAAATGGGCTTGATAGGCTTTTTCTCCAGAGTCTAAACTTGCTCCATGGTTAGGATGAAAGAGAACACTTCTAATAGGCAACTGGACTATAGCTGTGAATTGGAGCTCCAAGCATGCAGGAGGCACGACCATCATCCAGGGTCCCTGTGTCTGTACTAGTCTGAAGAACTGGCGATTTATCCTAAATTCTGTTCCATGGTCTTGCCACAGCACACATCCTGCCACAGCACATATCCTATTCTTTTCTCCAGAAGTACTTTCCCCCAATCTGAATTGTGCTTGGAAATTCCTCTGTGGCAAAAGCAGGAAAAATGTTGGTTTATGTCTCTACCTCCTCCTACAACAGAGCTCCAGGAAGACAACAGCATCTCACATCCATGCATTTTCAAGCCCTTCTAGCTCCAGTATTGTGTGAATATGCTTGTTTATCGTCCCCTCCTTATTCTTTAACAAGGGAGGGGGCTCTTGAAGGGCCAACATCAAATCTCATAGACTATAGACGTTAAAGTCCCTTTTTTTCCTGTCTCATCATCTACAATGATGTTCTAGAGCTAAAATAATCATTTATTACACCGTACATTGTTTAGGCTTCTGGTTTCAATCCACTGGTCACCAGTACTACCACATCCTCTCCATTTTTAAACACCAGAAACTATTCAAATGGGGGGAAATTCTCATCTCTGAGAACTAGTGCTCTAGAGTATTTCTCTAAATACTGGTTTTAGTTATTTTCCTTCATATTCTTGTTTGCAAAGACAATTGTCACCTTCACTCCTGCTTCAGACTGATGGTACAAGAAGCAAATGCAGTACAGAGCCACAATTTTCTAATGCACCTTATGCTAGTTACACACGGGTTCACTGAAATCATTGAGATGATGTCTTGAAAGTATGCGCTGAGCTCTTAGCCAAAGGCCACTGTCTTTCCTAACCTGCCTAGTGAAGAGATAGTAAATGATGGTTTAATCCCTGTGGTTAGCTAAAGGCCTTGTGAAGAAGGACACAGGCCCATTGTGACCATATCTTGGGAAGAAAGTTATTGAGGACACCTGGATGAGTTGGGTGCTTTTGGAAAGTAAATGTTTATTTCCAACCCATACTAGAAGTCAGGTAGCTGAGGGGTTAGTGCCTAGATGGGAGGCACCTGCTCAAGCTGCTGCTCAGTAATTCATCAATAAAAGAGAATGAACTCTATGCTTAGAATGCCTGTCATTATGGTCTTTTAGATGTGTGCTGCTTCTAATGTAATTTCAGTTACTGTTATACTCTCTCTCAAGTAAATGGATGGATTACAAGAAACAAAAAAGGACTAGGAAATGAGAGTAAGAGACTAGGAAAAATGCCAAAGGATGGACAGGCTAAAATTTGGTACGTGCTTACATTTCTAAGTATCTGTGTAAAAGTGTGTAACTGCTTTTATCACATTCCATAGAGATTTATTATAGAATATCAATGATTTATGGAAAATACCAATTCCAAGTCTAAGATATTTGATATTCAGAAAAACAGTGATAGTAAGCTCAAGTATCCACGTTGTAAAGAATAGTATCATTAAGCTTTTCTTCTGGAGGGCTAAGAATATAAGTTTATAGACCAAAAATTAGAGAAAAAGAAGGGCTACAAGAATAGCCAATAATTTGTCCCCTAGCCCTTTAAGGTCAGTGAGGACTCAGGACAGAATAGAACCTGTGCTGTAATATCCTATAACTCAATGGTTTCCCAAATTTCCTGTTCAAGGAGATAAAAGGACCACAGAGGAAAGGGATTGAAGGTATACAGTGTGCGTAGGGAGAGTCACCTGGAGAGAAAACATTCTCTTGGGCTTTCACAGAGAGGAAACTGGTCAAGCAATGGCTGTGACTCATCCAGATGGCTGACACTGACAACAGCTCTACAAAGCACTGTTCATGGTTCCAAAGTAAATCCTGAGGGGATCTGACTGACCTTGAGAGATACAAAAAATACATGTTTTGTTATACAGGTCTTGCTTTAACTTGCTCTTGACCACCCAGCAAAAAAGCTTAAACATGATGCATAAAATGTAAGGGTAGTTTAGTATGCTGAGTTGTAAGGCTCAAATCAACAGCTTCCAACATTGCCAGTTTCACCAGTAACACACTACAATTATGGAACATTTGACTATATATACAACTACCTTCTCTTAGATCAAAGAGAAGAAATCTATTGTACAAATAACCATTAGAAAATTTATCATGTCTAAACCTTGATCAAAAATACTTTATTTGAGGGAGAGAAGATGAAACCTGTATAAACATAAGGTAGTTGTAAATGACAAAACTGCATGTCAGGAAAGTCTGAAAGTGGGACAAAGATGACATGGTTTGCTGATTTCCATGCCTGCCCCCGGCATATGTTCCCTCTTCTGCCTAAAGAATCCACTCTGCCATGATTGCAGCCTGTGACTTGGGAAGCATCCATCCCATGTTTATGAGAATGAACCCTGGCTGGTTTAAAACCAATCAGACAATCCAATCACCTATGCTATATGGTTTGTTTGAGAAATAATCACAATATCCATTTCAAACCTATCTGTCTTAACTACTAATTGCTCTTAGCTCATTGAAAGGAAAGGCACATGCCTATATTGCGTGGTCAGTTTTTCTTGCCTATATCTTGCATCATGAGCAACTACTGTGAAGACAACAATGCACAATGTACTAAACCTTATTACTCTCCTATAGTCTTGTTTTGAAATTTTGTGCCACTATTCTTATAGTAACAATCATTCTATTATTGTAGAAAAAACAATTTCTCTCTAAAACAGAAAAGAAATCAAAGTTATATAAAAGTAACTTGATAACTTAAAAATGATTAAAATATTCAAGACTTAACATCTTAATAAAATATCCAATTGTTCAAGCCAATGAACAAGGATGAATCTTATGATTTACACACTACCAAAAAAGAATCTCCCTCCACCCTTCAGGGATGTACTGCGATGTTTTGACATCCAGGACCACTGCAGCCATTTTGCTATCATGAATGAGAGATGAGAGCTATGCCTGGGCAAGTGGCATAAGGACCACGAGGCCCGTGGGGCTTGGGGGCAGTGCAGGAGGCAGGCAAAGAGAAGAACAGGTCCTCATTAACAAGGTCAGAGTGTCCACATGAGGTCTCCACTAGAGCCAGGTTGATATGTGTGATCTCAGACACCAATACAATCACAGTGACAAGAAAGCAGAGTAGCCTGGCCTGGCCTAAATCTTGTCCTTTTCAGTGATCCAAGGCACCCAACATTACAAGGGTACGCCAGAGTGTCAGATGAAGATGAGCTCTTTGGTGCCTAAACTTTAAAAGGTTATTTACAGGAGAAAATCTCAGCCAAGACAACTAAAAAACACATTAGCCAAAATTAAAAAGTAAATATATTGTCTCTGATGTACTGGGCTTCAGACTAAGTGGTGCTCCCACCCAGTGCCTAATCCACCCTTAGCTCTCCATGAGACTCATTTGCAGGAGATTACTCCCTATATTTTTATTAGGGGGAGATGAACAAAACAGGGAAGCTAAACCTGGAGTCAAACTTAATCCTGGAGCCACCTTGATTATCTGCAAATACTAGAAAAGCAAAGGAGTATTGCCTGTTTCATTCACAATCACAGGAAAATGGTAGTAAACAGTAAATGTGTAAAATGTCTTCACGCTTGAGGGTAAATACAGATAGGCAGGTCTGAAGAAGCTTTGAAATGGTGGTGAGAAACAGCTTAGTTGAAAAGATAAAGCAAGCCTAAGCAGCTTGCAAGTCTTAGGATCTATTTTGGAGAAGCAAAGAGATGTGGGAAGCTTCTTCAGTCAATGCAGGTGCTTAAAGCCAACTAGTGTGAATTAAATGCTTGTGTCCTTACCCAAACACATAGGTTGAAATCTGATCTCCAATATGATAGTATTTGGAAGGGCCAACTTAAGGGGTGATTAGGTTAAGGGGGTGACCTACTATGGATAGGCTTAGTGACTTTCTAAGAGGAGGCCAGGGAACCAAATCATGTTTTTTCTACTATGTGAGCCTACAAGATGTCAGCTTATTGAGGGCCAGCCAGATAGCTCAGAAGACTAAAATGCCTGCTTAGGCAGGTGCAGGGACCAAGGTTCGATCCCTGACGTGCCCATGGAGCACGCTGAGATGGCGACTGAGACTGGGCATGGTTATGCACACCTGTAATCCCAGTGCTTGGGAGGCTGAAAACAGGAGAAGCACTACCGGTCCGATCTACATAGTGAGACCCTGTAGACCCTATCCTAAATACAGAAGGAGGAGGGGGAGGAGGAGGAGGAGGAGGAGGAGGAGGAGGAGGAGGAGGAGGAGGTCAGTTTATGCACCTCAGAAGATGACTGAGTCGGCCAGCTTTCTCCCTACAGGGATGAAATGGCTGACATCCACAACTTCAAGTACAAATAATTTCTTTTGGCTCATAGAGTAAGAGGTCTTAGCTGACGGCTGGCTCACCCCAAAGCGGAAACATCAGGACAGAAGGGCCTGGCGGAGCAGTGCTGCTTAGTTCCTGGTTTCAGGGACGAAGCTCTAGGAGGCAATGGGCTGGGCGCCAGACATACCCCTGAGGTCGCCCCTCCAGAGCGCACGCAGAAGTGTGGGTCAATAATCCCCTGCATAGCCTCAAGCCAACAAACCAAGGTAGCAGTCAGGGTTAACCATCGCAGGAGCCAATGCCAGATATCCTTCAATAGTACATTTCCTATGTTTCTAGAAACCTACCCTCATAGCTTATGATAGCCCCAGGGGGATGTAAACGGAGCTGAGCCGCCCCTGAGCTGTGATGGAGGTGGTCCCCTGCGGAGTGCAGGTGACTCTGAAAGGGCACCGTGCCTTCAGAAATGTTTCACAAAAAATACTGAATCTCAGTGCAGTCCTACCGAAGTGCTAAAAGGGAAAAATAGAGCACTGCGTCATTAACATCCGCTATGAAACGCATCCTTCCTGACAAGGAGTCGTCTGGCCAATAGCAGCCTCAGGAAGCCAGCAGTGGGCTGGGTTTTATTGTTTATTTTTATTTATTTATTTATTTTTTAATTTTTTGCGGTACCAGGGATTGAACTCAGGCCCTTGTTCTTGCCAGGTAAGCGCTTATTCCACTGAGCTATGTCCCCAACCCTTAAAAGGCAGTTGGAAAGCTGCTGAGGGTGTGTGTATGTGTGTGTGTGTGTATGTGCAGGGTCTCACTGCGCAGCTCCAACTCATAATGATCCTCCTGTTTCCTGCCTCCCAAGTGCTGGGATTACAGGCGCAAGCCACCATGCCGGGACTCCATTGCCAGCTCAGCGTGCCCGAGAGCGGGACCTGCGCAGCATGCGGTGCCAGGTTTTCAATCCTGGCCCCTGCACTTCCCTAAGCCATCTCTTAGTCTGCTGAGTTATGACGCCGGCCCTGACTCGTGCATCCCATTTCCTAGGTCTTGCTGCCACCTAGTGACCACTCTGTCTGTCACATACCGAGATCAAAATCTAAGCCTCTCCAGGGTTTCCGAATGCTTTTTCTTGTTGTTGATGATTTTAATTTTATGTTTACATGAAGCTACTAAGTGTTCAATGAGAATTTGGAGAATGAATAATGTCAAGTAAATGTTTTTTATGCATCACATGTCTAATTTCTTTATAACATTCATAAATCCTGCTCCTTAAAAGATTGCAATCTACACATTCACAAAATTAAAATTAGCATAACGTATTGTGAGCGCAATAGGAATTCTTACGTTTTTGCTGTTACTTTGGTAACTTTGTACGACTACTTATAGGGCTAACTCTCACTGGCTTGATGCTTTCATGGTGAAAAGCAGCGGACTTTGCGCTCTAATTCTCAGACCAGGATTTTAAGACAATCATTATTATTTGCTTAATTATAATAAAATTGAATCACAGTTAACTCATGAAACTCATCCAAGACAGCACAATGAATGACAAAGGCAGAATATAAGTTCAACTCTGACTTCAAACTGGGATGGTTTTTGCATAGGATTGCAATGATAAAACAAAAATTTGTAAAAACAATAGTTTCTTTGCAAATCCATGTGAATAATATTGGCTTCAAAATCTATCCTAGGAAGTGTTCTCATTCTCTAATCATTACAAATACATTATGTGACAGCCCCAAATAATGCCTTGGAGTTGTTTAGAAATAGATTATACAACCAGTGTAGGATTTAGTCATCTCTACTTGATCTTACGTTTTAGAAACTGCTAAGCTTCACACATTTCACTTTTCTGAAAATTTCTGCATGATAATGAATGCTGTCCTGAAATTGATACCAAAGATGCTACTGGCAATGTCACTGACATCCGCAGAAAGTTCAGATCATTCTCAGCAACAAGCTGCTCCAGTTTCTTTTAAGGGGCAGACATCAAAGCCTTTAAAAAATTGTAACAATAAATAGAAACTACCAAGAGAATCAGAAAGCAGAGGTCTCTGATCACCTGAGAGAAAATCCGCTTGAAGAAGCCTGTAGAAGAACGATGAGAAAACTTTACACCATCCCAAATAGAGACAATACGACATTATGGAAGAGTCTATGGGTTTCAGTCGAACCTCAGAAAAATTTATAGTATTAAAAAAGATAAAAATAAATAAATGCTTACAAATCTAGAAACTCAGGAAGAAAAATAATCTAAACTCTAGGAAAATAAATAGGGAAGCTGACAAATAAAAGCAAAAATACCCTGGGAAATAAAAGTGGAAAATCCTACCTACAAACAGTGTTTCTGTAACAAAATAGTTGTTCACATTTAGTCAAGAAAAAAGGTGGCCTGGAACATCTTCGCTGCCCAGAACCCAGGACCACTGTACATGAAGGTAGGGACTTCTGGGCTGCATCCCACACTCAGAACTTTTTCCCTACCCAGAACCAGGAACTGCATGTGAGTAGAAACCTTTGCCTATGTGCTATGACTAGAATTTCTCCATCCAGACTCCAGACCTCAAACATCCTGTGGAACCCGGCAGCAAAATTCCCTGAAGAGAGGCTGGGGGATAGAACTTTCCAGCTAATACAGGAGCTGAACATCTTGCCAGAGGGGCACAGACAGTTCACTTCCATGGGCTACAGCAGGAAGAAGCCGAGCACAGCAGCCAGACCCAGCCAGCCACATGTGGAAGAGTTCAAACTTGTTAGATCTGGACCCAAATTTCAGTAGGTGCTAATGGCATAACTGAACCAAAGATCAGAGGACAGTGTTATACAAAATGACAATGTATAGTGTGCCTAAGAGTCACCTAGAGCGAAAACATTCTCTCAGGCTTTCACAGAAAGCAAATGGGTCAAGCACTGCTCGTGACTGATCCAGAAGGCTGACACTGACAGAAGTTCTACAAAACGCTGTACATGGTTTCAGAATAATTCCTGAGGGGATTTGACTGACCTTGTCAGATACAAAAGTTGTATGTTTTGTTATATAGGTCTTTCTTTAACTTGGCCTTAACTGTCCAGCAGAAAAGTCTCATGTAAAAATTGAAAAGGGGCCAGGGAGATAGCTCAGAGGTACAAGTGCCTGCCTGGCAAGGGCAAGGTCCTGAATTTGATCCTCAGTTCCACAAAACATACTAACTAACTAACTAACTAACTAACTAAATAAATAAATAAATAAATAAATAAATAAATGAATGAATGGAACCACCCAAAGGGGAGAAACTGAAGGTACATAGAAGGTAATTCTGTTATTCATGAAAATAATGTAGAATATGTTAATGAAATTTTAAAATATTTTCAAATGCATAAAGTAACTAAACTTACTTTAAGGAATGCAGAAGTCAATAACATTGACTTTCAAAGAATGTGCAGAAAATGTTAAGAAAACCTTCCCTTCCCCAAAGTGACTGCACCTATCTGGTCCTTTAATTCTTTAGATTCTAGATATATACATGATAATTTACACAGAACAAACCTCTTAGTTACGGAGCTCAGTGACTTTGGAAAATTTCATTCACCAATGTAATTATCATCACTGCTATCATCCTTTTTTTTTTTTTTTTTTTTTTTTTTTTTTTACTGGGAATCAAACTCAGGACCTTACACTAACTAGGCAGGCTCTGTGCTACTGAGCTATTTCCCTGGTGACCATGGCCATCATGATGGAGACAAAGAATGTTTTCACTGGCAGGCAAGCTTCCTGTGCTGTTAGTTACTATAGATGAATTTGACTTCATAGAGATGAATTTGTGCTGGATGCATTCTTACTGATAGCAATGCCACTACTGGCAAGCTTTCTTTGCACTACTAGGTAGAATTCCAGTGTCTATATGCAACACAATTTGTCTATGCACTCACAAATTAAACATTTGACATTCTATCTTGAAGCTATTTTTAGCAAAATTTTCTCATTTTTTTATTTGTATCTTGTCTCAGTTACTTTTTCCTCATTGCTGGGACAGAATACTAGACACTCAAAATTAGAAAGGAAAGGTTTATTTAGCTCACAGTTAGTAGAGATTTCAGTTCATACTCAGCTGGCTCCAAAGCAAAGCAGTACATGGCAGAAGGCAGCAGAAAGCAACAAAAATCAAAGGGAGGGGCAGTGGCTGAGGCAGTTAGCAAGCCTCTCTCCCTCCCTTGCATTGCATTCAGGCTATCCACCCCAGGGTAGGTGTAGCACTCCCACTCGAAATCCCAGCATTGGACCATGAATTAATCACAAACTCTCGAAGACACCCCAATGTCTGCATGAGGCTTTGGGGAATAGCTGAGCACAAACCATGACGTACCCTTAAATGCTTTTAATTGTTATTATTACTTGTTTTGTAGAACATGTGATTGCATTCTTCATGGAAAATGGTAAATGTACATAACACATTTTGTTAAGTGAAGTAAATTAGACTCAGAAGTTTCAATATCACATGGTTGCTCTTAAGTGAGAGACTCAGAGTGTAATTAAATTGAAAAGCCAAGTGGTTTTTGCAAATGGGAAGCAGACCATGAGAAGGGAGGAAGGAGAGGAAATGGACACAAAATGTACTGTAGATATCATTAATAAAGCTGCTGCCAACGTTTGTGAACTAGATCATGTATGAGTCTATAGTGTTCGTCAGGTGGGCTAAGGAAGAGTAAAATTGCTGAACTTAGGGTTGCTCTGCAAAGTTTAACAAAATGAAAAATTGCCAAAAAGTATTCCAAAGTGCTGTTATCACTTTATAATTTTGCAGCCATTTATGAATGAAGTAGTTCTCCTCTCCACTTTCCAGGTGTGTAGACACCTGGCATTGTCAATCTCTTTGGCTATTGGCATGCTAGAGTGGAGTAGCATGTTCGGTTTTTCGCTTGATGGTTTCCTACTGACTCACAATGTCCAGCACCGAGGCTCATTTCACTAGTTCAAAACCATCGATAGCAGAATATAGGCACAATATTTTTTTTGTGTGGGACCAAGGTTCAAACTCATGACCTTGTACTTGATAGGCTGGCATTTGTGCCACGGAACTATCTCCCCAGCCCCAATAGGCACAAATTTGATTCACATTTTATTAGTTTTATTATTAAATTATGTTATAAAATTTTCGCCTACTAAAAATGCTATTTACCTATATACAAAATTTCCCTTTGAAATTTTGTTATCTGTGTATTTTATCTTCAATATACTCATTCATTTTGAATGAATTTTGCATTTTCATTTTCTAGTGATGTTGAAAATAATCATATAGAGCTGATCACAGTAGTGTGTGCACCTCAGCAGTCTGGGAAGCTGAGGCAGGAAGACTGCAATTCCCAGTGGAGATAGCTTAGCTACTGACTGAAATGCTGTCTCAGAATTAAGAGAAAAAAAGAATTAAAGGCTGGAAACATAGCGCAGAACCAAGTTTCTGAGTCGAATCCTGGGTAACACGCACACATGCACATGCACACATACACAGAGTCAGAAACGTGAGAAAATATCAACAAATTTGTCTGAATGATTAAATTCCTTTAAATATTGTGTTCTTCAAAACCCAAATACTGAAGCAACAGAAGGAAAATGAAAATACATTGTTTGCAAAAGAAATGGTACCAGAGGAAGAGTATAACGAATATTTTCGGCACTCATCTCCCCCTGACAAATAGTAACACTGACTCCAACAACCACCCACAGGGAAAAGTACTTTATGGGAGCCCTGAGTCCAGCAGAACAGTCCCAGCACCCAATCCAGTCATGGATTAGGATACAAAATTAATATGCTAAAATCAATAATGCTCCTCTACCCCAATAACAAATTCACAAGAATGTGAATCTCACCAAGAGCACTGAGCCTTCTGGCATTTTAATTTGCCCCAACTTAATATGCATTCGCTAAAATAATAGTAGCCTATAAAGTTGACAGCCTCATAAATTTACAGTAGCTGTGGAAAACCACAGCCTAGCAGCCACTGAATGAGGAAAAAGAAGCTTGGGATTATCCTAAAGCCATATTTCCAAGTTGTCACTATTTGGCCCATTCTTTGAACAAAACAATAAAAAAATTTGGACATATCAGCACCTAGAAGCACAGCCATACACAGGCAATGCAAATTTCAGAAGAAAAAGATAGAATTGGGCAGAAAGTTTGATGAAAATGATTAATAGGAACATAAGAAAATTCAATATGCTCTAAAGATGTACTAGACAGAGCATCTAAAGACATTACAGTTGAACTGCCAAAAGAAAAGAGTTGAATTTTAATGGAGCAATTTGTTTTTGACTCATAGTGTATGTAAAGGGCTTCTAAGAAAATACCTGTTTATTTTTTCATCAGCATCTGTGAGGCCAGAAGAAAACTGGGTGAAATATTGACAGTATTGAAAGAGACAGACATCAACCAAGAATTCTACAGCTAACAAAACTATTTTTAAAATGTTTGAGAGTTAGTCAGATAGCTCAGTGGATTAAAGCACCTGCTTAGGCAGACACAGCACTAGGGGTTCGATTCCTGGCCTGCAGTGCCAACCCCACCCCCGTAGCACGCTGAGATGGAGACTGAGACTAGCCATGGTGGTGCCCACCTGTAATCCCAGATCCTGGGTGGCTGAAAACAGGAGGATCGCTATGAGTCTGATCTGTGCAGTGTGACCTTATAGATCTTGTAATAAATATGTTAAAAAAGTTTGAGAAATTAATGCACCCCCAAATAAACTGAGTAATATTTCTGAGAAATGTGCTCCAAGAGATACTACCTAAAGAGAAATCTTCAGAGCGAAAGTCAATAAAACCAGCCAATTTGATTACACACAAAGAAATAAAGATCAACAAAAAAATGATATATGTACGTACATATACAAAAAGCATGTGAGCAATGTAAATTTGGAAACCTTTTTTAAAAGGCCACCATGGGGGCTGGCAAGATAGCTCAGTGGACCAAAGCACCTACTTAGGCAAGCATAGGCAAGCATAGGCAAGCACAAGCACCAGTTAAATCCCCAGCACCACATGCCACGCTAGCCCTGCCCCTTGGGTGTGCTGAGCTGGCCAGGGTCTGAGCATAGTGGTGCAGGCCTGCAACTGCAGCACTGAAGAGGCTGAAAGCAGATGTATTACCATGAGTCCAAGCTGCATAGTGAGACCCTGCAACAAGCAAATACAATAATAATAATAATAATAATAATAATAATAATAATAATGCCACAATACTAGAGGTCATAAAGAATATCTGTGATTGATTAGAGGGCAAAGTGTCAACATTAACAGAAATTTGGAGAACACTGATTCCAGCCCTCATGGATAACTCAGAAGGGCTCAAACAAAGCAATTCACCATTGTGTGATAAAACTATAAGACAATGAGAATTAAAAGTTGAGCTTAAGGGGTGGGGATATAGCTCAGTAGAAAAGCATTTGCCTGGCAAACAAAGGGTCCTAAGTTCAATCCTTGGTCAAAAAAAAAAAAAATTCAAAACTTGAACTAGAAGATTTGGCTGAATTGTTACAATTTCGTTAAAAAATTAACAGATGAATTACTTTTCACAGAAAAACTAAGTTTCTTAAGATAGACTCTACCCTGGTAAAGATAATAGGAATGTTTAAAATGACAGTGCAACCAAATGTTACAAGCACTTAGTTGATAAAGCAGATATAGAATTTGAGGGGACTGACTCCAACTTTGAAAAGAATTCTGTCCTGGATAGAATTCTAACAAACAGCATTGGATGTGACAGAGAAATCTTTGGCAAGAAAAAAAAATAGTCAATTCTTGTGGCAAACATCACGGTTAACTCGTATGAGAAACTTCCATACGTACCCCAGTCTTCAGCAACAGTCACCCTGGCCAGTCCACAGCCATGGCCACTGGATCAACACTTTCTACCAACATAAATGTTACAACTCCATGAAAGTACAGATGTACATTAGTATTTTAAGAAAGCACTTTACGGCACATACATTTATATATACAATGCTATTATTTCTATATAATATTGGCAATTTTTATATGTACTAAGAAACAAAAAAATTATATGATTTGCTTACTGCACTATTCACTTTAGTGTGTTGATTTGAAATTGAGCTCATAATGTCTCTGTGGTGTGTCCAAACTATTAACAGTAGTATTTAAAAAAAAAATTAGTGTTACTCTGAAGTAGAGTTTGTAAGTTATCGGCTCTAATCTCCAAGAACATCACTGTAAAACTTAGATTACAAAGCAAAAGAATAATGATCCAAAAGTGAAATTAATAATTTTCCTTTTTGCAATGATATCAAAACTTCACAAGAAAGAACAGTGACCCCAGATGCATGGGCAACATGGACAAGGAGCTTTCACTGTATCAGACTGAAGAGATTTTTCAACCAGGGGAGACTCAGCTGTCGCCCAGGAGTCTCCTTGAGTTATAAAGAGAGCTCTTAGCCCATGGTGTTTATTCTAGAGATCAGTGAGGGATGCAGGTGTGTGAGGTGTGCTCCATCCTGATTGGTTGCTTGTAATTTCTCAAGCTCATTGGTCCAGGAGAGTGGCAGAATAGAACTTTTGGGTGGGTGCTGATCTTGGCTGCTGAACTAGGAACTTGCCTGGGCAAGGCCCATAGAGTTTAATTTACGATCTTCCAGGAAGACAGAGAGCGTGGACGACCCCTGGTCAGCCTGGGACCACCAATGCCATTTAGAACTGAGGCTCAATTAGCGTTTTTGGAAAACCAGCTTTTTATAAAGTTTACACACATGGATATTATTTATAGATGTCCAGATATATATGCTGAGGTTGTGAATTTGTAAACTATATCCACATAAAATGCACTTTTCTTTCTTTTTTTTTAATGTATTTGGTACAGGGTCTCACTACGTTGCTTGGACTCATAGTGATCCTCCTGTTTGCAGCCTCCCCAGTGCTGGGATTACAGGTATGCACCACCATGCCCAGTCTCAGTAGCTGGCTCAGAATGTGGTGCCAAGGATAAAACCTTGGTTCTTGCACTTGCCTAAGCAGGTGCTTAGTCCGCTGAGTTATCTCGCTGGCCCAAAATACACTTTCCTATAGGTTTCTTATATTTTCATAAAATAGATCCATAAATAATAGTTTTTCTATATATTGGCAACAGCCAGTTTAAAGATAGACCTCAGTTTTAAAAAATGACCTTTAGCTACATTTAGTAAAATGTAGCTATATATCTTTGGGTGAAGATATATAGAAGCTTAGTTATAAAATATAAATGAATATATGAATAACCGAATTGGAGTTTCTGGGAGAAAACAGAGTGTCATAGGGATGGGGAGATAACTCTGCGGTCTAAGCACCTCCCCAGAAAGTGCAAGGCCCTGGGTTTTATCCCTGGTAACACATAATGTGTGGACAATGAGACTAGGTACCTTGGTGTGTGCCTGTAATACCAGCGCTGGAGAGGCTGAGAAGGAAGAATTGTTACAAATCTGAATGTACAGTGTGGCCCTATACCAAATAAATAAACAAATAAATATTTCTTAAAAAATTAAAAATAGAACATCATAAAATGAAAAATTTTAAATTGTCTCACAGATTTAAGTCTGTTGCAATCACAATTACTGTTGTGCTTAATAATTTCAACATGTACCAATACTGAGATACTTTTCTATTTTTTATTTTTATCCTTTTGGTACAGGGGCTTGCTACATAGTTTAGACTCATAGTGATCCTCCTGTCTCAGCCTCTCCAGTTCTGGGATTACAGGTGTGTACCACCACACCCAGTTTGGGGGCTGGCATGGCATGGGGCCCCCACATCATGTGGTACAGGGGATCAAATCCGGTGTGCACCACCATGCCCGGTCTCAGTCCTTGTGTTTGCCAGGCAGGTGCTGAGACTGCCGAACTATTTTCTTAGCCACTTTGAGAAAGAAAATATGTAAGTGAAGTGTGGAGAAGTTCTCAAGAAATTTTGAATTAGATGACAAAGGACTGTCCCCTCCTCACTGGTATTTGCCATTGTTGCAGCCCTGTGACATCACAGAACTGTTACATGCTTTTGGGATTCCATAGAGATTTTTTCTGGGTTCTTGCTGTTTTGAACAAAGATTTGTCAAGACACACTAAATGGAAGTGAAGGTTGACGTTTATTAAAGGTAGGAAAAGAACTCCTTGCCTCTAAATTGGAGGCTAGTTTAAGTAGCAACAACTTTAAAGTTCAAAACTCACAACTCTGGGCATAGAGAGACAGGATGAGCTGGTTTATTTGCTTGTCTCGGGCTGGGGTTGCCCTCTGGGCTCACCCTCTGAGCCACATCCCCAAGCCCTTGAGTGTTTTATTTTGAAGTGGGTTCTTGCCCAGTCACTAAGCAGCCCACAGGAGGCTGAAAGTTGCAACCATCCTGTCCCCCGACTCCAGGGGCAGCACCACCCTCAGCCCACAGTGAATTTGCCTTAACTGTGCCAAAGTAATATTTTACCACTTGAAGCCACCAGACTGAGACAAAGAAACAAACTTAACCAAGTTTTAGAAAGACACGTCCCTGTGAGCATTTTCTATTGTTATGATTACTATTTCTTTTGTAAAATATGTCTCATGCCTCATTATTCACAGTTTTCATTTTCATATTAAAATAGGATATTTTCTCTTTTTGCACTCCAAGCTCTTTTCAAAATAGAAAACATATGCTAATTTTCAAATTACTTATATTTTCATATATTTAGTATTATCCATCTATAACTAGTAGAATCACTGTAGTTGAATCTCTAAATTCTAAGTGGTTGGCAAAGTAATTTTTCTTGGTTTCCCTGATAGTTATATTCTTTTCTTTTCTTTTTTTTTTTTTTTCTTTTTCTACAGGGTCTGACTACGCAACTCATAGTGACCCACCTGTTTCCTGACTTACAAGTGCTGGGATTACAGGCATGCACCACCGCACCCCGGTTCCATCGCCTGCTCAGCGTGCTCTAGAGCAGGGTCGGTGTAGCAGGCTGGGCCAGGAACCGAACCCTGGGCCCTGCGCTTCCCTAAGCAAGTGCTTAATCCATTGAGCTATACCGCCGGCCCTAATTTCATATAAAAATAATGGTGTATCCTCCCTTCCAATATTTATATGTGCTTTTGTCTTCAAAAATATAATTCCTATATATTTGAATGTAATTTTAGTTCTAAGCACAGTGAATTTGACCTGTGAGTAAATAAGCAAGTTATTCTTTTCAAGTACATTGTGAAAATAGGGAATAGCCTATTTTTCCTTTCTTTGGAACATATATGGAAAGTATTTTAAAGTATTTTAAAGCTATCAATTCCCTTTCTTAGGCCACAAGCATCGTATCAGAGGCGGGTCTCTCTCTCAGAAGAGCAGCCCAGCCACTGAGGCCGATGGATTTCCAGAGCTCGGAGCTCGCTCCTGTCGTCTCCTGGTCATCGGCTCCTCTTATCACTGAGCGGACTGGAAGACCCGGGAAGGGAAACCACGGTCCTTGCTCTTTCCGTTAGCCCACGTCGGAGCCACAAAACGCATGCGCCTCTGAGAGTGCGGAAGGGAAAAGAGGAATGATGGGAAGTCAAGAGTCGAATCAACCTTGTTATGTAAGCGGGTAGCTTTTCAGTGTCCTGAGATGTGGTAGAGAACATCATCTCGTATGCTTTTTCTGACATCTACTGAACCCATTCTCCCTTTCCTCACAACAGCTAAACAATTCAGATTGTTCTGTCAGGTAAATTTGAACACTTAAACATTTTTAGTGTTATCTAGTTATGACATAATCCTTTGCCCTTCAAATGTGTTGTCAACTGGATTATTGTCAGCCAGTTTACCCTGCCAAAATTCAGCATCATATTTTGTATCTGGTTCTCTGTAGTGTGGTCAATAAATAATATTATTTATAAATCCATACATATAAGGAAAGACAGGAACTTTGAAAAGTCCTTATTTCTAGCTCCTTTCCTCTCACAGTAGACTGAGGATTGAAGTGTAGTAAAAGTTGTTTTACTAGAGAATAAGAAAAAAGGTAGGTTTTCAGTATCCATGAGCAAATTAATAAAATAATGGTCTGAAGTGTTTTAAAAGGAGGTTAAGGAAGCAATAGAGACTGCTAGTACAATAATTTTAAACCTTGCTTTGTGGAGCAGCAGGGTTCTCGAAAGATGTACAGGAATTCAGGGGGCAATGGAAAGAAAACTGAGTAGTCAAAGCTTAGCCTTCTCAAGAGAGCCTAAGCTCAAAAGCTCTCTCTGCCATGGCTTAAACTGGAGCATTTTAGGAAACATTTCTTGCACAAAGGTGCCCAGCTAGTAAAACCAGTTGCTAACCATAAGAGCCACTACTAGGTTCAGTGTTCTCCTTTCAGGAATTAAAATTTCCAGATCAGGTAGGAAATATCACTTATCAGACTTGACCCTGTCAGAAAGTGGTGGATTTGAGAAAAGATACAGATTGAGCACGCTTTGGCTGGCTGTTAAGGATCTCCTCGGGCCCTCATCCACCTCTAACAGGAACTCTAGTTGGAGATAAAAAGATTTATCTTCACTAACACTTGAGGGAACAGATTATCAAGAAAAATATTTCTTGTATCTTTTCCACTTCGAAGAGACACTAACGTTAAATTTAAGTAACAATGAACAATGCCTGGCATTTTTCCACATGGAAATCATTTTAAGAAATACTTACCTATACTTTTGTTGTGTATCTTTTTCCCTCTACCCAGCATGTTCAAGAGAGGGATTTCTTTTCTTTTCTTTTTTTGGAATGAAAAAGGTCACATTTTATTAACAATCAGACCTCCCAAATCTAAAGACCCATCAAAAAACAAGCATCTGATATGAATACAAACTTCTCAGTTGGAGAAATGCAAACAGCAAATAAATATATGAAAAAAAGTTCAGTTTCACTAGTCATTCAAGAGATTCAAATCAAATCAACACTGAGATTCCATCTCATCCAAGAAAGAATGGCGATCTTCGAAAATTAACCAATACCAAGTGCTGGAGGGTGTGTGGATTAAAAGAAGCCCTTCTCCACTGTTGATGGAAATCTAGACTGCAACAACTGTGGAAATCGGTATGGAGATTACTCAAAAAGCTAGAGATAGAAGCCTCATTTGACCAATTTATTCTTCTTCTGGGTATAGCGTTAAGTTGCATCCATTTACCTATAAAAGTCTCCAGTTTACCCTTTTTTATGCCATGGTGTAAACAGTCTATCCTTTTTTGTTCATTCCCTGATTGATGAAGATTTGGGTTGTTTTTCTAGATCCAACTATTAAAAACTGTACCGCTGTAAGCATGGGCACAAATACACCGCTGTGATATAATGCTTCTATTTCGTCTAGAAACGGTTTTCTGTCAGGACTCAAAACTGGTGCGTTAGATGATTTCTGCAGGAGAAACCACTGGGGGGCGCCAAAGGCATTGCTCGCCACCTGCGTCCACGCGGAGGCGGCTCAGCTTTCCAGATCATTGTCAACGCAGAGGAAGTGGGTGGGGGAGCCCAAGGTCTGGGAAAATGACCGTAATAACAGTACCTTGTGTTTACGTAGCACCTTTCTTCAATTAGCTCAGCATGTTTGGATGTGATTATTCAGCTGGGAGCTTCCAGTTGTGGGAAATGAGGCGCAAGGCGAACACGTGGTCTTGGTGGGACAGAGGGTAATGCTAATTCCTGGTTTCCAATGCCCATTCAGTATTTTCACACTGAAAAGCTGATGTGCGACCTTTCCTGGCCATTTCCTTAGAAACAATGAGCTGAGAAGTCCGCCCCAAACTAAAGTGTATGAAGTGGAAAGAATCGGAATCTCTGTAAGGGAAAGAAACCATACTCCTCAGAGCTAAGGAGGGAATTGAGAGAAAGTGTGCAAGACCCACACAGGTCTAGTTATGTCAAACTGAATTTTCCAAGCGTGTTATGAAAGCAATTAGTTTAATTGTTGGCTGTGTTTGACTTTTATTCCTTCTGCCCATCTACTCAGTTCTGTACTGTACCTCATCTTTTGTCCATTGTCTACCCCCCAGAAAATGACAAAAAAAAGTGAAAAGCAATAGAATATATGCCTTAAAAGTTAAACTCCTATTTCACGTAAGATATACTACCCCAAGTTTGCTTGTTAAATAAGTGTGCCAACCTGAGGTAGCAGAGGAACATGAAGACGGGACATTTGATGAATAGACTGTTAGTCCTGGGGCTTGGTGGTCAGCTAGAGTAACTGCCACAAGGAACATTTCCAGTGAGGACATTTGCAAAGACTGAGTGTAACGCGGGATCCAGCTGCCTTGCTCCACCCATGTCATTCAGGGCTTCACCTGCTGGTTTCTCTTGAAGTACTACACATGTGACTTCCCTCAGAACACAGGGCATGGGCATCCTCACGTGTTCTGATCCAGGGTGGTTGGATCTTTACAGGTTTAATCTGATCTGATTCATTTTCCGGTGTCATCTATTCATCTATTTGTACTGAATATGTCTATTTTTCTTTCCATCTCAGAAGGTGCTCTAATGGGGCTTCTTTACTAGCTAAAGTGAACTTACTGTAGGTCCTCCCTGGACAGGCTTTGTCCAGAAGGCTTAGGGCATGTTTAGAATTAATGGACCCTCATTTTATAAAATTAGACAATTTAGAGATTCCAGATGTTCTGAAATGAACAACACATTTCTTCCTCTCTTACCTATTTTTCTCTCTCATACTAAGTTTGGAAAATGACAGAGATTTACTGAGTTTTAGGGGGAAGTGCGTGTTTTTATTCTCTTTTTCAATATTTGCCTTGGACATCTGCTTTTCCTAGGATGGTGAGGATCTATCACTCTGAATTTTCTGTAACAACTGTACATTCATCAGCAATTTTCAAAATAGCATACACATGCATGAATTCTCAGAGACACAAACAGTTTTAAGAACATTAAACTCTGAATGATTTAAATACATATACATCTAAAAGTATAAAAAGCAAAATGGTACCCAATTCAAATTTTCTAGTTACCATCTTAATATAATTTGAAATAACTGATTCCTGAGCTTCTAATGCTGAGAAATCAAGCTACAACAAGGCAAAATAATTTGGTCACACATAACCAGTGCTACCTTCTAATGTTTCTGTCAATCATATA
>PVKN010008118.1:0-25589 GCA_004027915.1 Capromys pilorides
CTTCAGAGGTTATCTCCAATCTGCATTCCTCTATGTTTCTGCATTTATTTATTTACTTCAGATGTTACTAATTCAGAGATTTCAGCTGCATGAGTCCCATTTTCTTGTATGGTAGTGTCTCCTGTATTTGTTGCAGGTGGGCTTGGGACCTGAGATTGTATTTTGCTCCTTGTCTGTATCACTCTGTATAGCAGTGATCCTTGGTGCAGCACTATGTGCCTACGGATTGGTCGTTCAGTCAGGGCTGCTGGTTCAGCTGTGCTACTTGTAGGCCGGGGGAGGAAGGTCTCACTCACCTGGTGGGCCTGGCTGCTGGATAGGCTACGCTTATGTTGGACTGCAGGAGGTCTCACTCACATAGCAGACCTGGTGCTGGATAGGCTGCACTTGCGATGGGCCAGAGGAGGTCTCACGCGGCGGGCTGGGGGTCTCACACAGCGGGCCAGAGGAGGTCTCCTGCCTAAAGAAATTTTAAGAAAGTCACAATAAAGGTAACCAGCCTCTCAAGGCTTCTGAAAAATTAAACTTTTGGGGATTCTCTCTCTTATCAAAAGATATAATACCCTAAGTAGCTTGCTTCAGGCAGATGTGGACTCTCAGATGTGCATTCCCAGTTTTGCAGTCAATCATTGTCTCTGTAACATTTCTCTCCTTGCTGGAACAAAATTAAAAGAGGAAAGGGTTATTTAGCTCACAGTTAGTTGAGGTTTCAGTCCATGCTCAGCTGGCTCCAAGGCAGAGTGTCACATGGCAGAGGGCAGCAGCTCATGGAGGCAGCAAACAGTGAAGATCAAAGGGAAAAGCAGTGTCTGTGGCAGCTCGAGAGCCTCTCTCCCTCCTTATTCACCCCAGGGCACTGACACCCATAATCCCAGTGTTGGACCATGAATTGACCACCAACTCTAGAAGCCACTCCAATGACTGCATGAGACTTTGAGGGAACAGCTATATGCAAACCATCACTGTCATCTTCAGTTTTGTGCCAGTTCCACAAAGTAGGCATAGGTTAGGGATTGTGTTTAGTTGCATCCACAGTGGCTTGGTCAGTGATGCAGTTTATTTTCCATGTAGAACAAGTAGGCTGAAGCTAGGCAATCCAGGCCCAGGACAGGGATTGTTTGTGTCTTTGTTCTTTTGTCCTTAACTTGTGATCTTTATCTTTAGAGGCCATAAAATGACTGCTCTATTTCTAGGGATTGTGTGCAACTCCAGGATGGCAGGAGGGAAAGAACGCAAGCAAGAGGCTGGGTCTGTCTCTGGATATAGGCAGTGCTTACTGCCTAGTGACCTCCACGTACCTCTCCCAAGCACCAGCATTGCACATAGCGACCTCTATGTGCAGGTGACCTGGGAAACTCGAGTGTTTTGTTTTGACCAGGAGTGTTGATGAAATCAGAATTCTGTTAGGAAGGAAGGAGGTTAGCATGGATACTGGGCAAGTAACCAGCAACCGGCCTCAGACAAACATTATTTTCTTCATTTGACAACAAGAAAACCAAAGTTTAAAGAGGTAAATTGACGTGATCTTAGCTCTTTGACTCAGACTTGAACTCACTCTTACGACTACAAATTCAGAACATATATGCATTTACTAAATAAATAAATAAATAAATAAGTAAAACTTGAAAACATTTTGCTAAGTAGGCAATGGTTAGGGATTATATACAAGGTTAAGATTATTTTAATTTTTTTTTTCTTCAGATTCTAGAAAGTAGCAGTGAGAATAGGGCCAGGAGGAGTGAAAAAGATGAGATTTCCCTTGGGAACACCACGAGCTCAGGTTTAAAACACAGAACCAAAAAATTTTCTAGTTAAAAGCAACCTTAAAAGATTATGGAAGATTTGGGGACTATGCTCCTTTCTACTTTTGCTTAAAAATGTATAGATACAGCCTGTGTCAAAAATTTGTTTTGACCTGGAAAACTCATTTTATTGCCTCTATTAACAAGGAATCAAACTCATGACTTCATGCTTGCCAGGAAGGCGCTGTGAAGCTTAGATATGTCCCTGGCCCACCTCTGTGAGCTCTCACCCAGGGGTTTGAACTTACAATAGTTATTAACAGAGCTAACTGAAAACTCATTGGATCACCCCTGGTTGCCATATGAAAGCTTCCAGAATGAGGTAAACGTGGCTTTTGCTTTATTTATTTTTTTTTCCTTTCTCTTTCATGGAGAAAAGGGAAGTGGCACTACTTATGCAGAAAGGCAGGCCGGTTATGAATAGCAACAAAGAAGGAGCTCTTATATGTCTCTTACAGTCACAAAACTAAGTAACTGAGACCACTGACTGGGAAGGCAAAGGGTGTGCCTTGGGAGACACACTGGCCAGGCCTGTCATTTCCAAGATGGTGTGGCTCAGGCCAGCACTTGGCCAC
Organism: Capromys pilorides; assembly: GCA_004027915.1. Taxonomy (NCBI): domain Eukaryota; kingdom Metazoa; phylum Chordata; class Mammalia; order Rodentia; family Capromyidae; genus Capromys; species Capromys pilorides. The sequence continues at coordinate 2,378 of PVKN010008118.1, forward strand.
AGACAGCTCCTAAGTCATCCTCAGCACCTTGTGGCTTTTCCCTGTGGGGATGGAGTCATCCTCACTTGCGCATGGTGAACCTGGGCATTACCTTCCCACCCTCAGTTTTGCTTCCTTGAACCTGGCTGACTCTTGCTAGAGCATAGGCTGACAATCTGGCAGGAAGAGAAGGCTAAACACATGTGGCCACACCTGGTTCTAGCTACTGAGCGTGTCTAATTCCTTCCCAGCACAGCGGTCATTTGGGAGCTACAAAAAGCAGGTGAGTTACACTTCTATGAGTTCAGGCAGCAGGAAGAAGGAGAGGCAGACCTGAGAGACAGGATGGGAAAACTGCAAAACACACTTGGAGTAAAGAATCTTCCCAGAGATTAAATTTGATGGAAGCCTGGAAAACCAAGAGTGCCTGCTGGAACGTCACAGACTGCCTCAGTCTTTCTTACCATTAATAGTTGTAAAACTAGATGTCGTGGTGCACACCTGCAATCCCAGCCCTCAGGAGGCTGAGGAACGAGGATTTCCAAAGCTTCAGGCCACCCTGGTCTGTGCAATGAGTTCAAGACCAACCTGAATGTTATAAATTCACCCTGTTCAGTTGTTCACATAGTAATGATGAGAAAGGGAGTGGCTTGCAGGATTTTGGCTCACATTCAGTTCCCATGAAGAGTTGGGGTTCAGGGATTTTATTTTCATCTTGAGGAAGCTCAAGGAGCTGCCTGGAGCACTGCTTGGGCAGGTGGAGAAGGTGCTTCCCTTGGCCCCTCAGGGTGTATGGCTGTCCTCACCCTTCAAGAGGAAGAACTGAAAAAAGCAGCTAGTGCCCAGCAAGCACACCTGCAACTGAGCAAAGGGGCACAGAGCTAGGCCTTGGGAGCATTCTGCCCAAGAAATTTTGCTCCTTCTTGGAAATGTGTTAAAAAAAATCAAAAGGATTCTATAGATCTATGCCATCAGAATGTAAGCACAGTTGGCCCTTTGTATCTGGTTTTCACAGCCACTGCTTCAACCAAACTAGGGATCAAAACACTACCAGGAAATAACTGTCTGTACTGAATAGTTATCTTTATTTTTTCTTCTTATTGTTCTGTAAAAAACAGAATATGGCAACTATTTTGTTAACATTTACATTGCGTTAGGTACTAGAAGCAATCTAGAGATGATTTTTGTGTGTGTGTTTGTTTGGGTGCTTTTGGTACTGGGGATCAAACTCAGGACCTCAAGCTTGCCAGGCAGGCACTTATGCCACTGAGCTCCCCAGCCTTAGAGATGATTTAAAGTACACAGGGTGATATACGTAGGTTACATGCAAGTATTCTTCCATTTCATGCTGTGGGTGCTCCACAGACTGTACTACCTGCAGAAGTCCTAGAAGCAGGAAAGACCGTACCAGCATGGAGCATATATTTGCTGAGCTCAGAGGTCTGCTTTAGAATCCTCAAAATGTACTGTAAGAATAATATCAAAGGCAGGCTCTGCAGCCCGGTCACACCACAATTCTGATTCAGTATTTTGGAGCTGGGATCTAGGAATCCACATTATCAGGTAACCATGTGACTTTGAGGCCAGGACTTGGACCATTCCAACTGTTTTGTAAAACTCAAGCTGGTCTTCAAAAGTTACATGAACCAAAGTAGAGACTTAATAAAATACAAACGAATGGAGCATTCTCTTGCCACCTTTTGCTTGTGATTGTTGATGCTGTTTTGTGACACTCCTGGATTCACTCTGGAATTCTTCAGCAGACTTCCTGAGGATCCGTAACACAGCCTGGAATTAAAAAGCTATCAGGAGCAACGAATTCTAGATCTGACTTCCTTAACAAGTGGCCCTGTCTTAGTTACTCTTCTCTAGCTGGGGCAAACACCTGACACCCAAAATGAAGGAAGGAAAGGTTTACTTAGTTCACAGTTACTAGAGGTTTCAGTCAATACTCAGCTGGCTCCAAGGCAGAGCGGCACATGACAAGGACAACCTTTCATAGTGGAAGCAAAGAGCAAGAGAGCAACAGGAGGGGTAGCAGCAACTCAAGCAGCTAGCATCTCTTCCCTCCTTACATCAAAATGCAAATTACCTACCCCAGGTAATTTGCAGCAACCACGCCCACAGTAATCAATCACAGACTCCAGAAGTTGTCCCATGACTGTGTGAGGCTTTGGGGGGACACCTGTACACAAACTGTAACATTCTGCCCCTGGCCCTCAAAGACTCATGCTCATCCATTTATGCAAAAGCCATTCTAGTCCATCTCTGAAAGTTGCTGCCAACAGTTTCAGCACTGCTGAAAAGTCCAAGTTCCAAGTCTCCTCCAAGATCGAAGGCAAACTCTTAGCTGTGAGCCCTTGTACAAATGAAAAGTCAAATCTTTCTAACATTCAAAGGCACAAGACAAACATTACCATTGCAAATGGTACACACAGCAGGATATGAAGCATTGGGAGCAACACAAGTCTCAAATCCAGCAGGGCAAACCGTAAGTCCTACAGTTCCCTATGGAACATTTGAAGTGGTCTGTGACAATCATGAGCTCCATGTGGCTCCACTTCTGTGGCACTCTTGGTGGTAGCTCTCATGGATTCTCTCTTAGGCCAGCTTTGCTCCCTCTTTGCAGTTTCCCTTAGATGATTCATGTTCCTGGTTTTTCCAAACTTCTAGGGTTTCCACTGAATAGGTTTTTCACTCTCAGCTTTACACACTGCCCTCTCAGGGGCACACTGCCTGGCCTCCCAGGCCTTTTGAAATCTAGGTGGAAGCCTTCTTAACCTCAGAACTCCCACATTCTGAATGCGCCTAAAACCAATGCCATGTGGATGATGCTAAGGTCTGCTGTCAGCTGGAGCAGTAGCCAAGCTTCCTTCTCTCTTTACTGTAGGGGCCAAATGCCTGGATCACTGACCACTCTAATCCTGATTTTCAGGAATAAATTCTCCACGCCTGCACCATTCTGGAACTTGGTGTGTCCTCTCTGCAATTCTGGAACATGGGGCTCAGTGGCTTTTTCCCCAAAGCAAAGTCCCTGACCTGCCACCTCCTGTGATGCCCTCAGGACATCCTTTCCACTCTCTCGTTCCTTCCCAGCAATGGAGATCCTCTCAGCTCTGTCTTTGCTGTTCACAGTTTTCCTGGTGCTTCCTTTATGGCAAAACTCACATTTTAAATCATCCTGCTCAGTTCCTTCCTGTTGATTCTCAACATGAATCTGACTAAAAGCCCCAGCAACAACCAGGCCACTGCTCTAATATTTGGTTGCTTTGAGATTTCTTTTGCAACACCAACCAGTCCACCAGGCTTAAAATCATACCCAAGTGAAGTCTCTGGATGTGAGCAAAATGCAGCCAACTTTTCTGCCAAGCCAAGATACAAATGATCTGGAGTCCAACAACCAATGCAGTCCTTCTTCCCAGCAGAACCCTTCCCAGCCTGGTCTTCAAAGGCAGGCTTTCTATCAGCCTTCTGACCAGAATCTCCCAAACAGTACAGCCGAAGCTGTTGCAGCTCTTCACAAGTAGACAACCTCTCTGAATCTTTCCTATCTCAGCCCATAAGCATTTCCAAAAACTTGTAATCCACATGGTCAGGTGAGTCACAGCAATACCCCCACCCCTGCAGTACCAAATTCTAAGAAATTACTCTTCTCTCATTGCTGGGACAAATGCCCAACACCCAAAATGAAGGAAGAAAAAGGTTATTCAGCTCATAGTTACTGGAGGTTTCAGTACATACTCAGCTGGCTCCAAGACAGAGCAGCACATGACAGAGGACAGCCGTTCATGGTGGCTGCTGAAGACCCAAAGATCTACAAGGTTTATTAGTGCCATGTTGAAATTTTAACTTTTTTCAAGATCAATAGTAAAACTGTATTTCACATCACAGCTCAGCACATATACACACACACACATACATACATACATACATACATACATATATACATACATGCACACCTGACATATATACCATGTGTATGCTTATATGCATGGAAATAATCACCGTATATTACGCTGCTTACCCCTACCAGGTGAGATGCACACTGATACTCCTCATGTTCAGCTTTCTCCTCTTCTTTCTTTATCTTTCTAATTCTCATTCTGTGCTTCTTTCTCTCTCCTTCCTTACCTCAATGATAGTCCTAATGCTGATTACATCACTGTTTGAAAAATGCTTGTGTAGGCTAGGGAGATAGCTCAGTGATTTAAGTGCCCGCTTGGCAAGTGACAGGTCCTAAGTTCAATCCGTGGTACCAAAAGAAAAGAAAAGTGCTGGGGTAAGGATAGGAATCCAGCAGCTTGGAGTAGGAAAAGGGCAGGAAGGGAAAAGAAATGGAAAGAAGTTTGTTGAAGCTTCCTCAAAATCAACTTTCATTACCCTATTCGGAAGTTTCAATTGCATTGCAAACATTTCATTATGTGTAATAAAAATAATCACAATTTTGTTTACTATTATTAATTGAGCATTTGGCCTTGAAAAATATCAACTAAAAGATCAACTCTGAGTCATTTTTTTAATCATAGAACAGTGAAAATTCACCTTAGATTTATCTTCCCTCTGTTACCTTTAAATTTTAATAAAGAAAAACAACTTAATTTGGATTTCAAGTGCTATCCAACATATTTTCCACGTATCTCATTTAAAAATCTCAACCTTGGCTTTTTTAAACTATCAAGTACTTGGCTTTAATTAATTACACTCTTCTAAAATATCTTCATTACAGATACTATTTTTCATGGCAAAACCTCTACATTTTTATGCAATTCTGAACCAATAGGGGCTGGGGAGATAGCTCAGTAGAATAAGTGCTTGCCAGGCAAGTGCAAGGGACTGAGTTCAATCCCCAGTTCCACAAAAAAAAAAAAAAGAAAGAAAGAAAGAAAAAAAAAAGAAAAAAATCTATAAGCCAATGAACCAGTTTTGCCTTATTTCTTTTGTGTACAGTATACTGTCACCTACGGAATGCCTCTGAATAAGGACTATAGGAGAGACAATTTGGAAGTTAGTTGTGGTGGCCCACACCTGCAACACCAGCCATCGGGAGGCTGAAGCACGGTTACCAGTTCAAGGCTACCCTGAGCTACATAGTGAATTCTAGGCTTGCCTGGACTAACAAAAAGAACAACAGTGACAACAATAAAAAGCATGTTTAAAAAACAAACAAACAACAACAACAAAACAGGATCAGGTCAAAAGGGTACAAAAGGATATAAGTATTACTTTGACTAAAGGTAGGGAAATGTGAGCATTAAAAATAATCATGAAATGTAGAAAACTGAAGAAAAACAATGAAACTGGTCAGTTGAAATTGGAAACTCATAATACAAAAAAAAAAATCAATAAAGGCATTATATGGTACATGGCAACAAATGCTCCCTTGAAAAATAAGAATAACCAAAGAGATACGAAAAATGTAATTATTCAGATCAAACTTTTTCCTCCCTCCTGGTATCAAAACCAGCTCTTTGTGTACGTTTTTTCAGCAAATGCAGAATGCGTAATCAAATTGTGGTAAGAATACTATTGAGCAATAACAAACAGACTGTTACATCGGTTGATTTTCAGACATTAAACCAGTGCTGCATTCTGAGCATGAACTGTACTAGTCCTGTATCATCTCTTTAAGTGTTGTTGTGTTTGATTTATTGAAATCTGTTCCTTACATTTGTGACTGCCTTTACAAGGGATATTGAACTGGAATTCTCTTTTCAGGCCTTTCACTGAGTTCGGTACACAATAAAACCGGACTTACGAAATCAGATATGTATGTTTACGATGCATAACTTTGAGAAGCTTTGGGACACATTAAATAATGCATAAAAATGGCAAGATCATTTAAATATATATTTAAAATATAAAATAAACTGTTCTTATTTCCCTTCTAATTTCTACAAGAAATACACTCATTTCATTTTCAGATCAGGCTTAAAGTTGGCTGGATTGCTGAGATTTTAGAACATCACGGATAAATGATTTGGCGCTAGTCGCTAGATTTAGAGGGACAACCCGAGGTCCTGAGAGACTGCGGTGCTCTTTCAGAACAGAGGAAGCGCACATGCAAACGCGAGACTTTATGAGTAACTGGCCACCCTGACCCCTTTTTCTTCCTAGGAAGACACACACTACTCTGATCTGCACCGTGCCAGAAAGGAGCCCTGAGCCAGCGCAACTCCAGGCGCGCAGCCCGAGGCGCCGGCGGAACTGGGCATGCCCAGTGGCCAGGCCAAATTCCCTGCCCAGCGCGATCTCCCGCAGCGAGGCCGGGGCGCACGGCGGTGGGCGTGCCCTCGCGGAATTAAGAAGGCCGCCTCAGCCAATGGAGCGTCGTCCCTGGCCGGCGGGGCTCCTGATTGGAGGGCTCGGGGGCGGGGCGACGGCCGCGCTGCGCGAGAGCAGCGGCGCGGCGCGGCGGCGTCTGGGGCCCGCAGTCCCAGCCCGTCGCTTCGCTTTCCGCCGAGTCGCCGGTCATTATGCCGAAAAGGAAGGTAGGGCTTCCCTCGGGGGCGCGCGGGGCATCCCTGGGCCCCGGGCGGGGCTCGGCGAGGTCGCCTGCTGCGGACCCGGCCCCTGCTGCCCGTCAGCTCTCGCACCGGGTCGCCCCGCGCCTCCCTCCGCCCGCCCGCCCACGCGTCACCCGGCGCCGCGTGCACCCTGGAGCCAAGTCCCTGGAGAACTCGGGCCGCGGGCCGGGTGGCGACGTCGGCGACAGCGGCGACCCGGGGACCCGGGAGGCGGCGCCGCGGCGGGGCGGGGCGGCCCTCCTCCCTGCGGGCCGGCGCCGCTGTCTCGGCCACAGGTCCCCGGGCCAGTCCGCGACTCGACGCTGTCCTCCCCCGCCGAGCGCCCTCTGCCCCCGGGATCTGCGAGCCGCCTAGTGAGTCGCGACTACTGCCCGGCTCGCCCTGGTGGAGGCAGACGGTGGGCGATCGGTGCCGTGGCTTTACTGCAGACTTGAAGTTTGAGCGCTTCAGAGGCTTTTGCTTTATGTGCCATCACTGATAATTAGGTGCAGATATATCTCCACCCTAAAAATCGGAACGTTATTTACATCCTTCCGAGTTTGATGCGCACAGACTCTGCGCTTGTCCCTTGCCTTGTGCACGCGTGTGGAGCAGGTGGTGTCCCATGGAACCAGGCCGTAAAGACGAGGTTCCACCCGCCGTGCTAGTAGACACCCCTGGAGCTAATCGCCAGGGTTGCATCGGATGCTGTAGAGCTGGAATCCTTACTTTCCACCTTCATTTACTTGCTTAGCAGAATCCATACTGACCTCTGGATCGCATGGTGTTTTAACAATGCTGATGAGGGTCGTTATGCAAACTTATTTTATGGCAATATTGCCTTCGTCCTACTGTTGTTAGTAAATGAGGGGATTCAAAGGACATCACCATTTGCACAGAGGATTAATGAAGAATTGGAGGTTCTTGTAGAATCAAATGAACTAATCATCAAGAAATGGGTCGCAGAGTGAATTGAGGAATTAAGTTGTAGATAAAGAAGCAGGTTTGACGTGTGTGCAGCCTTTATGTGTGGTGGACCTTACCTTGGCGATTGTCCAGGGGCCAGAGTTGGTAAAACCAACCGTCCTGCTTCCTGTCACCGTCCACCTCTGTCGGGGAGACAGAAAAGGAGACCAGAGCTATGGGAGTCACTGGCTTTTGATGATGGTTTTACTTGCCTGGAAACGAGGCAAGAGCTAATCAAGAGTCGAGACCCTAGTGACAGGCCTTTGAAGAGTCATGGCTGTGTGCCCCTTCAAGACATCTGTTCTTTAACAACAGCAAACTTCTTTATTAACTGCAAGGCTTTCTAGGTGTCGTCGGAGCCCAAAGACCTAGGTTGGTACCTGGGCAGGGGCAGCCACAAACAAAATAAAGTTGTGATGGTCGTTCCATCTGTCAAACCCTAGAGCTGCCCATCTTTTAAGTTCATGTGAATTTAGGTTACGAACTATTGTCACTAGGAAGCATGTAGATGAAGAAAAAGAAAAAGAAGCTTAAAAAAACAACTGGAGGCAAGCCATGCATAGCTCTTAGGAATGTGTAAAGCTGGGTACCTGCCGAAGCATTTGTATGAATTACTCCATGATACTTTTCCTTGGTTAAAAAACTGCTTGCTACATTACAGTCACCTTTAACAGTGGCCTTTGGCTGTTGTAGCCCTTTGTTTCACCTTTTCCTAGAAATCAAGAAACCTTCAGGGAATTTCTAAGTTTGCAAAGCAAAACGTGGTACAGAAAATCAGAGGAAGTATCTAGAATCCTAGGACTATTTTAACGGTGTAGAAATACACGGATTGTTTTTGTTTTGTTTTGTTTTGGAACTTCCATGTGATGCAGTGACACAACAGAGTTGAATAAAAGTTAGGTTTTTATGTGTTGTAGAAATGTGTAGCTAAAGGTTCCAGAGGTAATAGGATAAAAGAATGAGACTGAATTTGGGTTGCTGGGTGAGACTTAAATATATAAACATGAAGTCAGACATTCTCCCAGCAGGTACTTGAGTGCCTCTTCTGAACATGTATAGGCATTAATTATATCAAGGCAGGGCCATAATTTGATCAAGTTAATATAAAATCTTATGACACTTCCTTTTTATGTATCTATTTGTATTTGATGGTTATAGCTACATTAAACCTAGTAGGATTTTTTTAATAACTACTAAATTATTTTCAAAGCAATATAGTATTCTCTTAGTTTATAAGATAAAAAGTTGAGTTTCCTGTGTTACATGATGGGTGAGTGGGTGAAGTAGGGAAAAGAAAACATTCCTGGGCTCAGGTGGTGGGGGACAATGAGTGGCCGAATTCTGAACTGTTCTGGGCAAACATCCATAATCGCCTGCTGTGGTCCTGTCATTGTGTGATGACCGGGTGTTGGACAAAGAGACACCAGCCAGCAAGGCCTAGAATCATGGTCCTGGCATGATTAGCAAACACATTTGTGCGTCCTTTTAGTTTTCTAGTTCCTTATTGTAAGGATGATTGTGTTTGATATGTCATCAGATAGTCTCTGATGGGGCAATTTCCATGAATTTGACAAATAAACAGTAGTAACTCTTGGCACGTAGAGGCTTAAAGAGGAAGTCTGGCTTCAGACTTTTTACTGAACTTCTTTTCCTCAAGTGAAAAAGCCGGTGGCACTAGGCTTGGCATTGGGAATGTGTGGTTAATGATGCTCAAGGTTTCTGGTTATTAATCTTCCAGAAGAACATCCCTCACTGGCTGAGCACAGTGGCGCACAGTGCTGTAATGCAGCTGCTCAGGAGGCTACGCGAGGCGATTGCGAGTGTGAGGCCAATCTGGAGTAGGGGTATAGATGTGTAGGTGTGTCAACATAGATGTGTGTACGTGTGTAAATTTACATTCATGGCACTTGTTAGAGCACCAAAGAGAAATTTTAAAGGCAAATATAGTTAAATTTGGCTACATAAAAATGAATATTTTTAGTGTGGCAAGAAAACAGTTAAAAATTTATAATATTTTGTATCAGTATAACTAAAAAAGTTTTGCTGTAATGAGTCTCACATGTCCTTGTGGAAAAGATGGATACCTTTGTTGGACAAATAACAGGCTTGAGTAGATGAAAATGTTTAACTTTACTGGAAATCAGAGATGTGCGTTATGAAAAATAATGAAATGTGAGTTTTTTATTTTTAAAGCCAGTTGGGTGAAAAAAGATTGAAAGTATCAATGCCCAGTGCTGAGGGACTCAGGCTCAACACTGTCAGTCTTGTGGTTGGGAACACCCTTACCTGGAGATACATTCATCCACTGAGAAGTGTAAAGTTCAGTGAGTTTGGTCAGTTACAAAGTGGTGCGACCACTCCCATAATTAAACTAGTGTTAAAGCCTTTCCATACCCTCTTCTTGTTTATATCCAGTCTCTTCTACCACCTCAGCTTCACATAATCACTAATGTCCTCTTCTACGTTTCTGCTAGATTTGCCTTTTCTGAAAGTTTTATGTAAAAGGAGTCATACAACATGTGCTCTTTTATGTCCAATTTCTTTCACTTATCATGTTTGAGATGCTCGTGTGTTATAGCATGAATCAGTCCTTCATTCTTTTTCTTCCCCAACAATACACCATTGTACAGATAGACATGTTTGGTTATCTTTTCACAAATTGAGGAACATTTGGAGTTTTCTAGATTTTGAGCTGTTGTGAATATTTATATGTAAGCTATTCCATGGATATATATTTTCATTTCTCTTGGGAAAATTCTTAAGAGATCATCTTTTCATGTGTTAACAGTGTTTTCTTCCAGTCTGTAGCTTTAATTATTTTGTCCTAATAGTATCTTTAGGAGAACAAAAACTTATAATTTTGATGAAATCTGTTTAATGTCTAATGTATTTTTGTATAATCATAGCTCATAGTTTCTCCTAGAAGTGTCATGGTTTTAGCTGTTACATTTAGCTCTGTGATCCATTTTGAGCACATCTTGTGGGTGGGATAAGGATTAAAGTTTTGTTGTTGTTGTTAATGAGTGGATACCCAGTTATTTTAGCACCATTTGTCCGAAAGACCATCCTTCCTCTACCGACTTGCTGGGAACCTTTGTCAGAGCTCAGTTCGTTGCAGATACAAAGCCAGCTTGCTGGACTGTCAGCTGTAGTTCACCATCTGTAAGTCTGCCCTTACACCAGCTCTACACTGTCTTGATTCCAATGGTTTTGTAGTAAGATTTGGGGTCGGGTAGTGTCAGTCCTTCACTTTGTTCTCTTTCCCAGAATTAGGTGTTTTGTGTTTCCATGTAGACTAATGAATCAGCGTGTAAATTTCTACACAAAAGGCTCTCATGATTGTAGTAGGTGTTGCATTGAATCCATAAATGGGTTTAGGGAGAACTGCCTTTTTAGTATGTTGGGACTGTCTGGTCTGAATGTCAGAGAGCCTAACGTCCATAAGTGCTTGCTGGGTTAGATTTGAATGTTGATGTGGAACCTATGTTGAGACTCAGAAATGGCAGCCCTGCGCCTTTTATCTATTAACTCTATGTTAAGTATGCTGTAACTGTCACCTCTGTGCAAGGTACCATAACCTTGGAAAATGAGATGTGCTATTGTTTTCTGAACCCTTGTAGAGTGAGTGAGTTAATTCCCCTATTGTTAGTAATCTTTCAGTTTAGCAAGGTATGTAACACACACACACACACACACACACACATGCACACACAGATAATTATAATTTATATCAAGAACTGATAATAAGCTACAAAAAAGCTATGAGCTATGAGCATTCAGGGGTTTGGCCAGACTGAAAGCTGAAGGAAGAAAAGCTCATGAAGATTTGTTTGTGACAACAGGGTTAGGAGTTGTAATTCTTCATAGTGCTCATTTGTTTTTGAGTTGTCTTGGTAAGTTGCTCAGGCTATGTTTGGATTTGCAGTCCTGCCACAGCCTCCTAGAGTGTGGGGATTACAAGCCTCCGCCACCACACCCAGCCTTTATTTCCTATTTTTGAATTAGCTTTGCTTCACAATCCTTTTGACTTGACCATGAAGTGAGGCATGGCTCTGATCTTTCTTTTACTTCCCATGGCACCTTACAGAGGGAAGTATTGACTGTAAACAGTGAACAAGTGGATGAATGAATTGTTTTCCAGGGAAAAAGTAGTAAGCATAAGTATTTCCCATGCTCTTGAGGAAAAGAAAACCCAGTGTGCCTTAGTGCTCACCGTTCACAAACGACATGACTGGGAACTTGCGCCTGTGTTCCTCACTGTTGGCTTCAGTTTCCTCCCTGGATAGCAGGGTACCGTGTCCTTTCCCACTGAGCTGTAGGAATGAGTGGGCCAGCGAGGGTGAAGTACTTCACTATTGTGCCTGACCAGAGGACACGGCCATGGATGGCCACTGTTGTGATGCTATTTTTAATTACTTAACTTTCACATAGTGAAGTAACAGGCCTACAATAGATCTTCAGCTTCCATTTTGGGGAAGCACAAGTGGCCTGTGCAGTGGGTAGGCAGCCAGGAGATCTCTCGCCAGTGTCTAGTTAACCGTCCTTGTGGGTATAGGCATTCAGCAGCCAAATAGCAAAGGTAGTTTTTGAGAGAAAATAAGCTTTAATCTGGTGTGCTTTTACATGGCTGGTTTTTCCCACAGAAAAATGTTTTGAAACATCTTCATACAACATTAAAATTCCCTTGGCATATCACTTAGATATTCTCTTTCCCTAGATCTCCCCCCTAAAATGCTGCTTTTGTTTACACTGAAGTTAAATATATTTCACTTTCCTGAAGGGTACAATTTGAAGTGGTGACTGAAATAAATACCATTTAAGCTGTCTGCTTTCACAGCACCAAATATGTTGAAAAATGATGCTAGTCTCCTGAATAATTTAAAGATCAACCTGAAGATAAACCAAATCAAAAATGTTGCATTTCTTCTCCACTGGCTACTTACTTGCTGTACGTCGTCCTTCAGTTTTCTTGTGAGAATTCCATCAGATCCCGTAGTGCCTGTTGGTCGGGATATGCGTGGCACTGAGTCGTCCTGTGTCCTTCGGCGTTGTCCAGAAACAGAGCCGTTCTGATATGCTGAGGTAAATGCTCTCGTGGTCGTACGTAAAGTGAATGCTATGCGCACTCAGAAGTAAGAAAATTATTTTAATGCGCGCTCAGAAGTAAGAAAATTATTTTAAATTACAAAATTGGTTACAGATTTTAACATTTTAAGAGGAATCTATATCAATAGTCAATGTTAATATATGTGTTATAATTAAAATGTAAATAGTTACTATTACTAAAGCCTTGTGTGTACCCGATCTGAGTCATATGCTTTATGTTCATTAGGTAGGGGCAATATAGGAAATTAATAATACATGGGAAGTGGTATATGTATATCATTACTGTATATTCTGTTACTTCACTTTTCTCTCACCTCCGTCTGCTGAGGCTGGCCTCATCCCCCAGGTAAGTTCCTCACTGTGCTGTCTAACAGGAAAGGGGCTTTCTGTGGGCAGTGTCTGGCCTCTCATTAGTAACCTGAACTCCTCACTGTCCAGTTGGGTGTGCACTCCTCGCACCTTCACTGGACAGGCGAGGAAGCTGAGCGATCACTGTTGCCCAGCAGCCTCTGTGCTCTGTAGTTTCAGGCCTAGAAGTCTGGTCCCAGTGCATGTGCCGGGAACCAGTCTGGAACCAGTGAGCCCTGGAGGCTTTGTAGCACCAAGACTGGGTAGGCTGTGGGGAGCAGGGCGTGTCAGCAGGGTCACGAAGCTAGGAAGTGGAAGAGCTAGCTGTGACTCAGGCCTCGCCCTGAGGAGTCTTACTCTTAACCGTTGTGTGACCAGGCACTTAGGTTCAAATGCTTGTGTTTGTCTGCCCAGAGCTGACGGGCTCAAAGGAGGTCACATATTTGAGGAAAAAGGATTTATTCAAAGCTAGCTCTGAGAGGATGGAGGGGCCTGTGCACCTCAGATCACCGCCTCACCTTGCATGGGACTCTGGGGGTGTTTTATGCCCAAGGAGAGTGGAGGAGGACACACAAAGAGCAGGTCTCTCAGACTGCTGCCCGCCTTCCAGTAGGCAGACCCAGCCCTCCCTTGCCTGAGGAGGTGAAGTGGGGCTTGCTGTCCTGCTGCCAGGACCTGGGGATTCTGTCCCTCCTCGGGGCTGAGGAGAGGTGGCCCAGCCATCTGTGCCCTAGGCCTGAGAAATGTTGGGAGCTGCCTCACTGCAGAGTAAAAACATCTCACTTCTCGGGGTCCTTTCTCAGTGCTGCCTCCAGCTGCACCAGCCTGCTCCCCGTGGAGGTTTATTTCTCACAGCCTCATGCATTTTAAAAGTAAGACGCTGAAGAATGAATGAAGATAGCTCAGCCAGATGCAGGGACTGGAGTCACTCGGCGCCAGCCCTGTCCCCCCCAACTCCTCACACACAACACCTCCCCACCACATCCCCCACCCCATGTGCCGAGATGGCAGCAGCGTGGTGGTGCTCTCCTATAATCCCAGCAAGATTGGGAGGCTGAAAGCAGGAGGACTACTGCAAGGCCAGTATGTGTAGTGGGACCCTGTACTAGATACATAAAAAAATTACAAAGAATGCAACAAGCCATAAGTAAATATGTGAGTACTCTTTTGCTTAAAACGTTATTCTTTATTAAGCTGTAGGCTGTGCCATCACCATCACCAGCAGGTCGCTGTCATCTGTGAACATGCTCCCCTCCCCTGGGAGGGAGTACACGGGCGGGCGGGCGGGCGCTGTCGGGAGGCCACTGGGGATTTCGTGGCAGAGGGCTGCGCTCTAGTCCCAGAAGCCAGTTCCACATAATTTCCTAACCCCAGTATGGCCGTCTGTGAGCATCAAGTCCCATCTCGAAGCGTTCAGTTTGCCATTTCTAAGATGCATCATGCCTTCTTTAATCTGTTAGGTATCACGTACTCCCTTTATGCCCAGGAATATGTAAATACTTTAATACTGCACATTATATATAATTATTGAGCAACTAATTATAGTTAGGTATTGGTTTTTAAAAATAGACACATCCTTTTGTTTGTAGAATTTATCAAATAAGGATTAAGTGTAATAGCTATGAAAATCTGTTAGATGTAGACCTGGATGAGGTTTTTTTCAAATAATCTGGAATACAACTGATTGGATACAAAAATGGTTTTAAAGCATACAAAATAATATTTTCAAATTATAACTTCATTATTTTGACTCCATAAAAAGAAATTTAAAAATCAGCTGAGCGTGGTGATGCGTGCCTGTAATCCCAGCACTTGGGAGGCTGATGCAGAAGGATCGGTGTAAGTTCGAGACCACAAAAGTGAGCTCAAGGCCAGCCTGAACTGCATAGTGAGACCCTGTCTCAAAAAGACAAAAAAAAATCTATCCCAAGAAGCACCAGTCAGTTTTCTCCTCTGTGTCGGTCTCTGCCTCTGTCCCTCCCCTTCTTGGCTTCCTTTCTTCATCTTCTCTTCCTCCCTCACCGTCCCTGAGACTGGGAGCCCACATGAGCCCTTCCTCCTGGAAGACCTTGTTCTCAAGCATCCTGTGACAGCAGCAGAATCCTCACTAACAATTCGGGGTACACTTGAGTTATAGTCGCAGCCAGAAGCGCCTGGCAGCAGCGTTGTCCTTCGTCCGGGAGCCTTTTGGAGTAACAGTAGTGACTTACAGGCTCTGCACTGCCTTGCACCTAGCTTTTACTGCTGGTGACAAATCTTAGGGAGCAGCTCCCGAGACTGGTAGGGATGCCTCTCTCTCCTCTGAGACCTTGCAGAGTGCAGAGGGCAAAGCTGGGCTCATGGTCTGCAGCGGCCCCTGGAGACAGCACCTCGCCGTCCAAGGCGCTCTGCACCTCCTCCTGTGGACTCCTCGTTTGTAGGATGGAAGTCCCAGGCTGCTTTCCTTGGTTCCCAGTCAGCAGTGCTGGGAAGACGCTCAGGAGTCACAGTGCCCCTCAGAGCACGTGACTCTCCTTGCCTGCAGTGGGGGAGGGAGTGAGCAGTGGGCGGCCTCTGCACACCCCGAAGCCTTCGTGGCCCCTCGTCCTCCCTGGTGGCCTGCTGGGCCCAATGCATAGGACTTGCTTCACACCGTGCATCCCTCCTTCCTCTGTGGCCTCGTGGCTGAGTGTGACAGTAGAAAAGGACAGGCAGCACCTGTGGTGGACCTTTCTACGTGGTGCACAGTCGCTCTGCGTAGGGAAAGCAGTGAGCAGCTTGCCAGGAATCCTGAGGTAAGGAGGTAGCTCCAACATGAAAGCTCCGTGAGATGTAATGGCATATTCTGTGGCTCAGAAGACACCTCAAGATCTTGCATGTTTCTGCTGCACAGCAGTTGTGTAACAGTTCACCGTTGGTGGAATGCCTTCTCCAGCCTCTCACCTGACCGTGGCCATGGCCGTGGCCCTGTGAGTCATGTGGCCTTATCACCTGTCATTCAGGGACGAGGCCGTTGACCTCTGTGATGGACTCATTGCTCCTGATCACACCCTCTGTCTTAGAGGCCACACCCTGCATTCGTGCTTTAGTGCCACCCTGAATCAGTACTGGTTGTCCCTTGCCCATAAATATGTCCCTCCTTGTAATATGAAGTATGACACCCCTTTTGAAGGGAGTGCCAGAAAAATGGCTTTGTCTGGGGCTTTAGCTCTTCACACTGCTGTCAACATCCACCTGCATGCATTCCCGTTTCCGTGGCACCTTTGGCTTCTGTTTGTGATTCAGTGTCTTTCTGGGTTTCCTTTTTGCATAATTTCCATGTAATACAGATGTTATTAGATCTCTGTGGAGAGCTTCGTTTCTTGATCATATTGCCTGTCTCTTTCCACTGCCTTGAAAGACTGAAAATAATGGTGTGGCCATCAATTATTTTGATAATAACCGTGCACTGCTTGCGTAATGGTATGTGGATTATAGGCAGAGGGTGCTGTGGGTGAAAAGCTGCCAAGTGACCTCCCAGGTGTGGCCAAGAGCTCAGCACCCCTGCACAAGCAAGGGCTTTGGTGGCCAGGAGAACTGAGGTGTTGCCATGAGTTGGCAGGGCCCGTGGCCTGGGCCAGAAGTGTCTCCTAGGCTCAGAAGTGCTGAGTTTCCACCACGTGTTACAAGACTTAAGTACAAGGTCTGCAAAGTAAACTTCCGAGTTGCTTCCTTGGAAGACAAAGCTGTTTCCTCTCAGGTGAGAGAAGGCTGTGGTAAAGGAGAAAGCAGTTGGTTAGGGAAAGAGAAGATTCCATAAGTTGGAGAGGTTTTGGGGAGCGGGAACGGTTGAGCTGTGATGGCAGAGCTCCAGGGAGGACATGGGGCCTTTGGCTTGAGGAGTCATTGCTTTTCCCCAGAATTTTAGATACAAGTAAGGTTCGTATTTTGTTCTGTTTTATGGTCCGTGTTTCCTACCCTTGCCTTATGCTGTGTAGGCTTTCTGGTGCTCAGTGTATTTTTGATCCCTACTGCAATTACATAGCTTAGGTATTTCTCTTATTTACTGGCTTGTTACTGGTTATTCCATATTACAAGTAATACAAATGAAATCATGTTTTTGCAAAGAACTTTTAGTCCTGGTTTCAAAAACTAGAATTACTGGTTTACCACCTGATTAGCCCTGTGTGTCTTCTTCATCTGGCCAGGTTGTTCTTTGAGAAGACTGCATCAATTTATGTTATCCCCAGCCCACCAGGCAAGGGCTTTTATGATCTTGTAAATTGTGTTTGTCAGGTGAGGCGTCACGACATGGCCATTTGATTTCGCTGCGCAAGCATCACTTTGCTACTTGTGTTTTTTTCTGACAGGAGCTCTGTTCACCTCGGTGGCACATTTGTGGCACAGAAAGTATTTACCATCTTGCCTTATTCGGTTGAACACTGTTAAATAATTCTCTAATTAGCTGAATTGCTTTCCTCTTACTGACTCTTAACCAACAGAAATCTATTGGCGTACCTGAGGTGTTTTACAAACCTAAAGTATGCCTTACTGTAAGATAGCAGAACAGGAGCTGTGTTCTCACTGGAGTCCTGTGCGCCTCTGTCAGTTCCAAGCTCTCCCAGGAGCTGGCAGAGATGGCCTGTGGGATGGGTCAGAGTCTGGGAGCAAACTTGGGGAGTGGAAGGCCCCTGCCTGTCGCCTGAGGCCAGGAGCCTGGTGTAATCGCTGCGACGCCGAGAAAACAGCAGTCCAGGAGAAGTTGTCACGTTGCATCAGGAGTGGGCTGGAGCTTAAAGCAAGATAAATGTGGGGTAAAAATAGGCTTTCATGGTTGACCTGTTGTTCACCAGCACCTACCCCTCCCCTGAAGGGCAGAGTGGCTGAGGCGGGGGGACAAGCGGCAGGCCCCAGGCGACCCTGCTCCTGCGCGCTAGGTCAGGCTCCTTGCTGCATGGCCGCATCTGAGATCCGCCGGCATGGCAGCGTGTCCCTGGACCTGGAGAGTGGCTCAGCTCTGGGCTATCCCTGTCTGTATTTTCAGAGTAAAGCAGCTGCACAGCCGACGGCTCTGTGTGCATGCACCTGTGTGTCAAGCGCCCCTGCACAGATGCTCTGCCCTACAGAAATTCCTCGGTGTATTCGGACCCAGGAGTCAGAAGTAGTTTATATGTTTTAATCTTTTAATATGTAGTTTCCAATTTAAGTATAATTGACTGAAATATTTTCCTTTCAGTCTTCAGAGAATACAGAGGGCAAAGATGGATCCAAAGTAACTAAGCCGGAAGTAAGTATATTTGCTCTTTAATGTTTTCTAATTCTTTAAGTTGAAATGTTAACATTGTTATGATTGTATGCACCTGAGTGGATGCTGTGCCAAGCAACATTTCTGCAACTACATAAACCAGAGCCAGGTGTGTGTTAGTGACTCGCTTTGCCCAGTGTGCTGCACCGGGGTGTGTTGGTGAAGTACTGTAGTCACTATGTTGGTCCTGCTGCCTGTCACAGTAGATGCTGAAAATTCCTTCTGAGAGAAAAAAAAAACCAAGACAGTAGGTACATGTATGGAGGAAAACCAAGTCTGCCTTGCATAGCAAAGAAGTGCAGTGTTTTGATTTTGTAAGTTCTCTGCTCCCGTGAGTGAACTGGAGCAGAAACAGTAAATTTCTTTGATGCCAAGTACTCAGCTAAAGGATTCACAATACGTCAAAATATTAAGATTTTCTTGTTAATTAGGAAAATTCTTGGAGTATTGGGATAACTAATTAAGCAACAATTTAAAGATGCTTATATTAAAATACAGAAGCCTTCAAAAGTCTTAGAACTAGGAAGAGATACTCTGAAGGCCTAGAAGGAGATGCGCCTAGAAAGCAGGAAGTGACTTGTGCCCGGAATGACAAGACTGCACGTGATAAAGCAGCGCTTACTGTTAAACTTACAAATTAAAAGAGATCATGAGGGAGACCAAAAAGTAACCGTGTCCCGCTACAGTTCTCTGACTAGATGATGCACGTTGCGGTGAATACTTCAGAGCAGCTTGTTTGATACTGAACACAAGATTTGGACAAGGAAATTTTGTCTCACAAATGAAAAATCCGTAGTAGAAACTGAAGTGAAATAATTTAAAAGCAGAAAAAACAAAACCATGTTCATTCCTACCACTTTTGTACCTGACGTTCATTGACAGGGCTTGGGAAGTCAAGCCACTATGCAAATGAGAGAAACAGATGACAAAAGGAAGAAGCAACCCAAAATGATGTGTGCTTGCTTTGCTTTGTCACTGTGGGAGTAGACTTGCGTGCTGCTCCTGTGGCTTGGACAGTGAGATGAGAGGTACCGTGGCTTTCGGCGCAGGCGTGGTGGAATTTTTTCCTTCAGCGGAGAAGCTCCCTGGGCGATTCTGATGAGCCACCACCTGTCAGCCACAGGGACCAACTCTAGCTTTGTTATTTGTCGCCCCCGCGGCTCCTCATCATCCTAAAAGCCCTGCTGTGTTCCTTGAGAGCCATTGTGTTGAGCAGTTTTCCTGACAGTTCACATTTGAATCAGCAGATCAAGAGAAAAAAAACAATTTTTTTTTTCTCTTCCCCTTAGTCTTAGCCAACCAGCCTGAGTCTTAAGTGGTTGCTTGAAATCCTCATGGTTCAAAGAGGGAACAGAACAGTGTGGTCTGTTTCACATCCGATAAATACAGTGCTATCTTTGGTAGACTTCAAGGCTGTGGAAGCTGATGGAACTTTCCAGGAAGGCGCCACATTGCATGCATAATCAGGACTGCTGGTGAGGGAGAGGTTAATGTCAGTCTGCACTGCCTGCATGAACGCAGGTCTCTTAGGGCGCTCCCTGCAAAGGAAATGTTAAGAAAAGTGGTTTTAGCACCTGGAAACAAAAGTGATAATTTTTATGTAGGAAGTCATAAAATGACTTCACAGTAAAAGATTTGATTTTGAGAGCTTGGTTGCTTCCGGCAGCCTGAAGAAGGAGAAGGCAGACTTTTGTTTTTATATTAATTTCCTGTGCTTTTTGCTTTAGATCTCTTGTAGTGGTCTGAATTAAGTCCTTTGGCTCAAACAGCTTTCAGGTGGGGCAGTGCAGGGCTCTGGCTGGAATGTCTCTGGATCCCCAGCAAGTTTGCTGATGTCACTCAGCCTATTCGTGTGTCCTTTCTGTTGTCACAGGGAGAGGATGCACAAGCACATTGCCATGGGGGCCTTTGCATGTGGTGTGCCGTGGGGAGCGCACACAGGCATCGAGGCATAGAGTCTGCCCAGTTCACCCCTGTGGACCACTGGTGGGAGAGCATTGGGTGAGGTTCCCTGACCTCCCACACAGACATGTGCATGTGTGCCACACATAATGCCTACCTGGCTCTGGGCGTAACCTGGGCTGCTGCCCTCCCCTTGGGGGTCCAGTCCTGCCTGCTGCCCTTGAGAAATCTGTGAGTGGCTCTCGAGCCACAGGGAAGCTCCACAGCCGGCCCTTTGGGCAGTGGCTGGGGCCCGCGGGCTCTACCACACTGAGTGTAAGTTGAAGCAGCATAGGATTCCTGCCCGTGCAGTGAAAGCAACAGTGCTGCCACTTCTTCAGGTGCGTGCAGTTAATGTGATGGGCCGCCCTGGAAAATCCTCTGCAGGTGCAAAGGGCTTAGACCAGGCTGCATGCCAGGTGGCCAGGGTCCTCCCTCTCTGGGCACAGACATCCAGGCGACGTGTACCCCACACAGTGCCATGTTCCCAGCACGCAGCATCCAACTGTGATCTGAGCTGGAGACCTCAAAGTTTAAGTTATTCCTGAAGGTGTTATATGCTGCTGTAGTTTAAAGACAGGTGTTTGGGTTCTCCATTTTCATCAAGAAACTTCTTAGATGTCGAGGTGACAAGAAATGCTCCTGGTAGTTTGGCCCGACCGATGACCTAAGCATGATTTCGGAAATTTTCATAATTGCTTACAGCCGTGAGGCATTTGAAACCCTAAGCCATTGTCAGGAGGCGCAGGCTGCAGAGGCTGTGGGCATCGTGCAGGAGCTGGAGCGCTGGCATTCAGTGGGTAGCACTGCACACGCACCTTGCACCGGCCAGCACCATGTGGCACTTGGGTAGTGTTTGTGGGGTGCAGCAAGTAAGGAAACAGGGAAGCGCGCAGGATACTGCTGTCTGGAACATTTCTGAAGAAAAGTAATTGTAGTTTTAGGATGTGAGCCCCTTGGGCAGCCAGCCCTCCTGGTGGTAAGCAGAGTGTCAGTTTTGGGCACCCTTCCTAAGGTGCCGGCGACATTGCTTTGTTTTCCTTATAGTCTGCTATTGACTTGTACCAGCCTTGAAAATATTTCCTGGAAAATAGCAGCCTCTACATTTAATATGGGTATCCAGTCTCTGTAGTTTCTCTCAGTTTTCTAACCTTTGACACTGAAAGAAAAGATTAATGAACAATTTACTCTAGTGAAATCTTTAAATACGTGCTTTGGTAGAGCATCTGATTTACAGGTTAAAAAAAAGTCTTATTAACTGCATACGATTTTCTTTTTTTCCATTCTAATGTAGCAGAAACACGGAAGCTTTATTTAGATTTCTATGTATATTTCTTCTTCATTTAACTTATAAAAGGCCAGTTTTTAATGAGTCAGACTGGAAACCATTTTTTAAATAACTCCAGTGTTCCCACTGTCAGCATTTTATCCTGCAAGACGCTGGTCTGGGGCAGCCCAAAGCTTGTCTTCCTTTCCTGTCACAGCCCCCATGCCCTTGGCTGGAGGAAGCCACTTACTGGAATGGCTCCTGCTTCTCCAGAAGCACTTTCTGCCCGAGCACGGAGGCCAGCCTGTGGTGCAGCTGCTCGAGGCCGAGGCAGAGGGATGGCAAGTTCTAGGCCAGCCTAGTCAACTTGGTGAGACCCTGTCACAGAATTGTGCAGAGGGGTGGAGGGGGTCTAGGGATGCAGCAAGGTCCTGGGCTCAATGCCTAGTCTTGACAGCAAGCAGGCAGTCCTGAGCGGAGGGGGCACAGGATGTGCCTCACTGTGCTCACGGGGAGAGGTGATGGGAGTTATGCTTTGCGCTCTGGTGGCCATGCCAGGCATGACTAGGATGAAGCTGCAAAGGTGATTCAGTTGTGTGCCGTTCGATAAACGCCTTCTTCTTCGTTCTTTTGTAGCCCCTGAGACGGTCTGCCAGATTGTCCACGGTGAGTGCCACAGCCGCCTTGCACTGTCCTTGAGTAGAGCACGTGTCCCCTTCGTCCAGCAAAGCAGTGAAAGCAGGGTGAAGTTGGCCTTTCCCCAGAGGTCATTTGCCCTTTGGAAGTTTCCGAGGGCCACAGTTTCTAGTGAATCCGACCCATGTTGCCAGGCAATTCACTTGATCAGCTGTGTTAGTGAAAACAGCAGCCAGCCCCGCTGCCAAGAATATGAAGCCTGGGGCGCCGCTTGCTCTGCTTCGAAGCAAGAAAGTCCGCCAAGCAGAGCCTTGGTCTTTGTACTCTATATACGATGGGCGACAGTGGGCAGACTATGATTTTCTGTCTGCAAGTTTAATTTAGAATGTCTTACTTCAGGGTCAATGTTCTGAAGGTCGTCTGAATCCATGCACTTTAGCCTGATCTTCCTTGTCTTTGAAAAAATAGTCATTTTACTTTGCCACTTGGCATCTCCTTCTGTGGCCTGTGTTCAAGGGAGAGGAGAGAATTAGCATGAGAGCTAGGGCCCACGGGCACGGCCACGCCTCAGCAGCGGCCCCCTACCACCCTCCTCACCAACCTGTGTGCTCCCCAAGGAGGTCGGCCTGGCTGCAGGAGGATTTGGGGGGCATTCGTGCAGCCCCAGCCACCCACTGAGAAGAGCAGAGAGGCCTTAGCATCCTGGCTGACTGTGTATCTCCCTGTACTGGTGTGACAGGAGCCGTAAGTGTGGCCTCCATCCCCAGCCCACACATGGTGCTCAGTACTACAAGACCTTTCCCAAATTCAGAGCTGGCTGAGCTGAGAACGCTAGGCTGAGCTTCCTGAGGGGCAGCATCAGCGCCACCATGAAGACACACAGCTAGAGTCCTCCGGTGTGGAGCCAGCCTTGAAGGTGGGCAGCCGGCCTGTAGTCCAGCCTTCTCAGGCCTAGACTGTAGGCTGACAAGCTCCTTTCCTGGTTGTGCCGAAGCACTGACCACTGGGTCAGATGGGAGCTCTGTCTCACAGGAAGTAGTAAACAAGGATGTTATTTGCTATAAATGGAAAACACATGCACGTTAATATAATATGGCAGAACTTGAAATGCAAAGTTTTGAAATGTTGAAAATGTAGGTGACACAAAAGCTGAGGCACTTAGGAAGCAGACTGCAGACTAGGGCCGTGAGGAGAGGAGTCAGC
>PVKN010008119.1:0-25582 GCA_004027915.1 Capromys pilorides
AGTACCTAGACACTTATTTCAAAAAAATCTAATTGCACTTTGCACTCAACAGTTAGAAAAAAAAGACAGAGAATGAGAAAAGGAGTGTTACTATCAGTAACAAGCATGAGTCTCAAATTTAATAATAATTAAGGTAAAGATGCAAATCATTAGGTATGTTGAAAGTGGTAATGCTTTTGCTTTGATTAGGTGTTTAGTAGAATTAATAAACTAGTCAACCATGAGAAAAAGAACATAATATGACATAGTAAAAATATAACAACCAAGACTATCTAAAATGAAGATATAATTGGTGATTTTATAATATATTCTGCATCTTTGAGAATGTAAATGCCTTTATGATGAGTACAACTATTATTATATTGGAGCACAATTCAATTCACAAATATTTTGTGGAAGATATTGAGTCTTCAACCATGGGAAATACAAGGACTTCATCTGACCATACACAGCTTTGAGAATGGTGTAGCAATTACCACTTACAAAGCAGAAAACAAACAGAAACACAAATTTAAGTTGCTTCCCAAAGCATGAACAATAAATTATGGAGATAGCATTAAAACCTAGGTCTTGTCTCTAAAAGTTCTAAAATTCACTCTGCCTTTGCAGAGCGAACTAATTCCCTGCCTCACGTTCTAACCCTTACTGCTCCAGCCGCTGCTCAGGAGGCCTGTGGTTCTGTGTATGCTATGGTTTCCAACATACTCTGTACTTCTCCAGTGAATTACAACCTGCTTCCTTGGTGACAGCAACTGGAGAAGAAACTGTGCCCGAAAATAATCAGTGGAAGGTTTTACTTTATAATAAAAAGCTGGTTACATAAGTGTGTGTCAAGAAAGCTCAGTGTGACACAGATGATTTCTCCTTAAGTTTGTGTTAGAAATGCTCAGGAAGCATGACTTAGAAAAGATGCTGAAGTTTTTAAGTGGTACAGTTCAAGCTTTGCTCCCTAGCTTCATGAACTAGGCAGATATTGGCTAGTCATTCCATTCCAAAACAGTCAAGTTGACACGAATCCCTTAAATTGTGGACAAGTGACAAAACTGAGCATCTCATCTCAACACTCTAGAGAGGAATTCCAACTGATCTAGTCTACATTCCAACTGAATCACAGACTAAAATCTTTATAACCTAAGTTTGTATGGCTAGAAAAGAAGAGCTGCCTTTCTGCTAACATAGATACAAAGGACATGGAAACCATACCGAAATGGCTTTTCATTGCATCATAGCGAGCACTTAATAGATGTTTGGATTCAGCTCATCGGAAAGGATTTTGATAAATTAAACCAGTGTCTCAGCTCAGGAGCTCAATTCTCTCTCTGATTCTGGTTGCAAGCCAAGCTGGATGAGAAATTTCTCCTTAAGGTCAACACTGAACCTAATCATTTAATCTGACTCAGTTCTCTCCTACTTCAGCTGACAACCAGAATCATGGAAAGAATGAAGTTCACCTTCAACTGAGGCACCACTGTATTTCCATCAAGCAAACACTAATCATAGCTCCTCTTGTAGTCAGGGCAATAGTTCCAACCACAAAAGATCTTGTTGGTTCATGATAGGCCAGGTAAACCCTGTATAGAATAAAGAAGCCGTTTTGTATAAAGTGGATCCTCTGCTCAAAAACCTTGGAAGAGAATTTTTTTTCATGAACCCTCTATTTCCTGTCTATTTTTTAAAAATCAACTATCACTGCCAAATAAATCATGTTTTATAATCTATGTGATGTTCAGACATACATGACACCTTTACAAATCTTTCTAGTTTATAAAATGTTAGAAACAACCTACTTGACCGAGGGGCATAGTGACCTATCAGACACATACGGGTCAGCAACTCTGGGCTCACAGACTGCCGCTTATCTTTGTAAGTAAAGTTTTAATGGAACACAGCCATGCTTATCCATTTATGCATTGCATTGGCTACCTTCTTGCTATAATAATTGATTTGGGCAGTTATTGCTGACAACACAAATGGCCTGTAAAACCTAAAATATTCACGCTGTGGTTCGCACAGAAATTTGTCACCCTTTGTGACAATGTATTTAGAACAATATAGAAAAATATTTTTGTCAGAATTTTCTAAAAAGTCAAGATACAACACATGTTTTGTACAATACACTCTGGGTTGTAATTTAAAATTTGAAAACAGACCAAAACTGTCAAGCACTTACATTTGGGTGATTCGCCTCTCCTCCTGTTCATGACACTTCTCTAAGATGACCTCAACTTTGTTTTATTCTCCAAAAACTAAACCTCACTACTGTAATTATTTTAGTTAATTGTCTCTGTCTTGTACACAGGTATGACAAGATTCACCTGTCTCTCCACGTGACCCCTCCCCACTGGAGTGCTGGGGGCGGGAGACAGGACGCTCTGGGTATGTACCTTATGCTCATCCCGAAGGTGACTGTCCAGTTCCTCCGTGTGCTTGGTCTCATAGTAGCAGAGCTGGCATTTGTAAGGTTTCAGTTCATTGTGCTTTTCTATGTGCTGCTGGAGGCTCTCGTCACTGGAGCAGGTGAAGGTACACTTATCACAGCGGAAAACTACTCCCTGCAAGTATTTTGATAGTTTGGAACGGCACACTTCAATGGGGACAACTCGCTCTTCTGTGGAGACAAATTGAATGGAAAGATGGGCATTTTTACTGATGGCAAGCAGAGGTTCTTTTGCTTTTTTCTTTTCTTTGGAATGTACGAAATTCACCCCGTCAATTTTGCTACTTCTCCTGGGACTGGGTCTGACGTTTGCACGCACACCACACTGCCCCGCCTCAACCCCCCATCCACATACTTCTTTGGTATAAGAAGTGTTTTGAAGACTGAGGCTCTGTATACCGAACACCAAAAATGATCTATAAATAAAAAGTGGGATTGGCTGAAAGGTGCTCCTTATTTCCTCAGTGGGTGTAGCTGGGGTGAGGGCAGCAGTGGGGATGCCTGCCATTTTTACCAACAGTAATGGTCACTGTCAACCATCATGAGTGTGCCCTTCTCCCTTAGCGAATGTTACTGAGGCGGGACTGGTAGATTTTGGAGGAGGGGAGGAAACAGATATTACCTGAGCACCTAGGTGCTGCCATCGTATTAGTGCTTCCCTCCCAGCTCCTCTGTGAGGCTGGCTTTGTTCCTATTTTCACAAGACGGAAAATAAGGAACAGCATGTTTCGGGAGTTCTCCAAAGCTCACAGACAAGACAGGGTCACTGGCAAAGCCGAGACGAGAACCGGATCTGCCTCACAGCAGACCCCACTGCTGTCAGTATGCACAATCCCATTCCCATTTCTCCTTTCAAGGCGCTCGTTTGCAAGGTGACTCTTCTATTCTAAGGCCAAGAGAATCTCTAATCTAATAGCAAATCAGAAAAACAAAGAGACCGGTAAACTTCCTTTCACTAAAACTCCTACTGGGACAAGCTCACAAATGAAATGCTGCAGGCGACATCCAGGGGGAAGCAGAGGTCCTGCGGAGACACAGAGGGCCTGGCCCTTTCAGACCATCCTTAAGGGGACTCTCACCATAGGAGGAAGCTAGAGTGGTTTGGGTGCTTTTCCTGTTAACACACCAAATGCTATGGGGCTGGAAATGCATGCGCTTGTTTATTTTGCACTCTCTCACCCTCCTGTTTAACTGCTTAAATTAAATTTCACACCAGTCTGCCCAGAGTATCAGCACATGCGCCAGATATCCATAACTGGGATAAAATTAAAATCTGTGCTATTTATGCAAGAATCAAATATAGCGTGTGTTTTCATGCTGTGTCTAGAATTTAGAAGACTCCCGAAAGTTTACAAATGGACGCGCACAACATATACTTATATTATTCAGAAGCAGCAATGTATTATTAAGTCAAGAAAGCAAGATTTAGTCCCAGAGTCGCTGAGCGACGATGATTCCAGAACATCGGTATTTTGGGTGCTGATGGGACTGGCTTCTCCAGTCCTTCCTTTGTTGTTGGCCTGTATCTGGTCCCTGGGGAATTTTCCCTCCCCATGTAATGCCTTATTCTCAACCGCGGTCTAACTGCGGGCAGTCACTGCCTTGGGAGTCCTTCAATGCAGGGATTAATTGGCCAGCGAAAAGCTGGGCAGAGGAAGCGAGGAGGCTGCTGTCGGTACCACACACCCTGAAGCTCTAATGCATATGTTATTTTCCCTATACAAAGAGTCAGTTGCTTATTTAGAAATATAAATATTTTTAAACCAAATTATAGCAGACAGCTAAGAAACACATCATTATAATGTAATCCACACATTTCTTAGAATAGCAAATACTTAACAGTCTTCTAACCATCCAGTCCCACGGTTTGGTGTAAACAGAGGGAAAAAAATGACTAGGTGTCAAGTAGTGAGACTAAGGAACCTGTGGTAGAATAGACTATAACTTAGGGCTTCCTGACAGCGATGTGACTGCCACACTGGGCTTGGACAATTCTTCATCCTAAGAGCCCGGCCTGTGCTTTGCAGGATGCTCACCCACATCCTGGTCTCCACCCCTAGATGTTACCCCTTCCTCCCTGCTTATGACAACCAAAAATGTCTGCAGACTAATGGGCCCTCAGGAGGCAAGAGCGAGCCTAGAGGAGAAGCACTGCTGTCAGCAAAGCAGAGGGGATGACTTCCCACTGCTCTGCGTGAGGCAGGCCTCGGCAGGACCCATGAGCAAGGAGGCAACAAGACAGGAGGTGGGAGTGGCAGCGTGAATCCAGGGCCCGGCTGCACGGTGGAGTGGAGGATTCCCAGAGCTGAACCCTCCAGGAACCTTCCCCAAGTCTGCCATTGCCCTGGGTCTCTGTGGATCCTAATTTATGCTCTGCCTTCTCCGCTGCTTTCTCATTCCTTCAGCTCTGGTCTGTCCTACCTGCCTCAGTTTTGTTGACCACAGTGGAGAGGGAGACCAGCTGACTACCATTTCCCACAGAATGGTGCCCCAAACATATTGAAGACAGTCATCCTGTCCCTCTCTGTCTTCACTTCCCATTGTAAATAATGCTTTCAAACTATTTTTATGGGTTTTCTTTCCAATTCCTCTACTTTGGTTAGTTTTCTTTGTGGTTTCCAACTTCATTATGTGTATCTAAGTGAACTTTACACAAAGTTGTGAATAGTCAGAATAAAGTTGTGGAGTTCAAATAATAATAATAATAATAATAATAATAATAATGATAATGATAATAAACGCACACTATACTTTACTAAGCACTTGCTTCACATGAAGCACAGTGAGGTGTTGTGCGCCTCACGGTGCCCTCTTAGCTTCACAGTACTTAATAACCTAAGTTTTGTTTTCTTCAGTTCGCTGATGTGGAAACTGAGAAGTGACCAACCAAGTGACCAATTCAGACGTTTTCTCCAAGACACACCTCTAGATGAGCACAGGCTGGCAATCTGGGAGCACAGATCGGACCTCAGCTGGTGCCATACTGAGAATGTGCCAGGAGCTTCTAATCTGTCTGTAGTGTACTTCCGCTTTATACCTAAAATTTTAAAATAGGAAAAAGCTACAGCTTTTTAAAGTAAACATTTACAGCAGAGTGTGGCCCAGGTATCTTCTGGAACTGCTAAAACGTCATTTCCCCACTTCCTTACTCAGAAATGTGACTTTCCATTTGTAAACTAAGATATCACCATTGGAGTATCTCATTTGTAGGGAATTTTACTATGACACTAATTTCAGAAAAAAATTAACTTTTTTTTTTTTTCTCTAAAAATGGGGCTAAGATAGCTAAGATTTTTTTTTTTTTTTTTTTTTTTTAAAAAAAAAAAAAACAAACTTTGAAAGGTGGGCAGATGACCAGCAGCATTTTCTGAATGAGGTTATTCATTACCCAGGCGAGTGAAGGACCTAAAGCTCCAGACTGGAACACTTCCAGGTCCTGCCTTGGCTTCAGCAGCTCAGTGCTGTGGGCTTTTTTTTTTTTCCCTGTGGGGGCAGTGACAACTGTGGGTCTTTCTTGATTTCACACCTCTCAAAATTACCTTGGGTACCAAAGCAAGGCTTGAATCACACTCATTGTGACTCAGCTTCCAGCACTGCCTGCGAAAATAT
This sequence comes from Capromys pilorides, assembly GCA_004027915.1. Classification (NCBI taxonomy): domain Eukaryota; kingdom Metazoa; phylum Chordata; class Mammalia; order Rodentia; family Capromyidae; genus Capromys; species Capromys pilorides. The sequence goes on from PVKN010008119.1 coordinate 6,047, forward strand.
TATGACTTCACCATTTTGACTAGGAGATGGATTGTGCCTCTCATCTCTTACTCAAAAGATGCCTGGTACTGCACTGGAATATAAAGGCCAGGAAGCCAGACCCAAGGAACGCCACACTGAGGCACCTGTGTCCTAAGGTGACATGGGGGTGGAGAACTACACCTATCCAGTTTTTGTGTGAAGCTCAGAAGAAAAATCTGCGGAGTCACAGTGACAGAGGGGTCACTTCTTGGCGGATGAGCAAAACACCACCTCGCTTCTGAGTCCAAAATCACCAATGAAGAATTCTTCTGGTGAGGCAAGCCACAACATGCATGCGTGATTCCGTCCCCCAGAACACACCAAATCTAAAAGAGGCAGGGGAGCCCAGGAAGTCCTTCACTGAGGCAGTCAGTGCACCAGTTCCCACCCCAGGGAGCCCCTTGTCGGGCTAAACCAAAGGTCCATCTGTTACTCTTAACAAACAAGTGGCAAAGGCTGAATGATTAAAAAAAGTATTTCATCAAGAAAACAGCATTATTAGTTTCTTAGTTATCTTAAAAATAAAACCATAAATAGATACAAATACAAGCAAAGCAGCTATTGGTGATAAGTAACAAGTTGTGACAGTAGCTAGGCTGCCATGCTCAAACTGGACAGACAGGGGACCAAACAGCACCTCTGTCTGTAACGGAAAGGTGAGGTTGGTAGAGAGCATATAATCTTACTAAATGGAAAATGACTGGCAGTCTCACTGCATATATTTTTCTCAAAAGAGCAATGACAGATAAGTTAAGGAAGGTAGCTCCCCTTGCCTACTTCTACCTTCTAGGTTTAGATAAAGTCAGTGCTTGCATACCTAGCAGGACACAAAAACATGAAGTTAACACACTAACTGAAGACCACGAGCGGGGATTACACAACGGGGCAACCACAATGTAAACATTTGGCAAAACTTGCGTTTACACCTTAAAATTTAATCTGTGCCCAAAATCTTCAACTACTATTAGGGATACAAGGTACACCTGGATGAGGCTGTGCACGAGGCATCTTGCTCTTAACGTGATACAATGAACAGAACTATGCTCACGAAACCACTTATTCTCATGTTTGTCTTTTTCCTTACTAAATTTGAATTCCTTCAGTGTACCTTGCTTGACTCTTCATGGCTATAACCCCTCAAGTACTTAAAACACTGTTATCTACTTAGCATGTGCCTGAGCTTGGATTCAATTTCCATTCACACACACACACACACACACACACACACACACACACGCGCGCACACGCACACACGCACGCACGCGCAGACCTAGCATATAATGACTGCTCAAAAATGTTACTCAAAGAAAAGAAGAAACTGCACCAAATGTTCTCCTATTCACTTTGAAATTTAAGTCTCAGGCCTTAATTTTTCCCTAGTTAAACTTATCAAATCATGACTTGTCTCATCAAATGCTGATCTGATCTAAATCCATAATTCCTGAAAAGAAGGAGTCCACCAATTCCTTGATTCAACTTTTGTTAAAGTGTATTTAACAAGTGTCTCATTGGCAATCTAACCAAAGCTTTTCCGGGCTTCCTGTCTGTTTCCTGAGTCCAATGTCTACATTAGTTTCCAATCCTTCATGATTTAGCCAGGACGTACTTCTCTAGTAGCCTTGTATTCTGTTCTGGCACCCAGAAGAGTGTGATACAATTCTATAAACATGTCTTGTTTCCACTGACCTCAATGGTTCTTAAAATATTTTTTCCCCCAAAAGTAGTGGCTTGAACAGCATCTCCCATAAATCACCTGAAATATCAGCATGTGCCCTGGCTGGAACATGGGGCCCTTGCAGATGTAACTAGTTAAAAGGAGGTTATTCTGGACTAAGGAGCTCCCTAAATTCACTTACTGGTGCTCTGAAAAGAGAAGGCACAAAGACACACAGGGGATGAGGTCATAGGAAGATGGAGACAAAGTGTGGAGTGGTGGAGCTATAAACCACAGTTCCAGGGAACTCCAGATACCATCGAAAGCTAAGAAAAGATAAGGACACACCCTTTGCTCTTGCCTTCAGAGGGAACACAGTCCTGGCAACACCTTGATTTCACACTTCTAGGCCCCAGATCTGTGGGAGAACACAGGCTTAAGTCTTACTGTTGGTACTCACTCATTAGGTAGCCTAGGGAAATGACTAGGCCCCGGCTTGAGTTTTCTCTGACTACTGTACTGTTACGAATGGCTCAGCTTAAAAGCTACCTTGGTTTATTGTCCCTTTCTGTCTGAACAGAAACACGCCTCTGAGACACACGTCACTCACTATCTTGGACATGCTATGCACAGGTTCACTTTCTCAAGGGGGGCAGTTCCTGGGTCCTTTGTGAACAAATGACCACTAGAAGCATGGACTAAGCATATAATGAACATCTACTGAATGCATGAGCAAATGCTATCATCTCTTTTACCAGAGCCAGCCCACATCTTTGCTTAGTTCTCATTTCAGTTCCCTTCAAGTGAAACTGATGCGCTTCTTTTTTCTCTCTACTTAAATATATCAATATGTTTGGACAAGAAGTGATGCAAAATTATTCTTGCCAGCAGTAGCTTGGTCTCAGGACCAGCTCAGAAGTTGTTTTTCTTGCCTTTCATCCCAAGTATTTTCATTAACAAAAGCCTCAGAAAGATTTCATCCTGCAGACCGTAGAGAACACAGATGTCTATGCAGAGCTGGAAGTGCACAGGTGTAGAAGAAACCACACCTGATCACTGTGAGCTCAGCTCCAGGGTAGAACTGTAAGGCAGATACCCAGTCCGGTCTCCTGACCTGAAGGCCAGCTTCCCACTGAGCCGTCACTGTGAGCAGAGGACACAATACCCAACCCAGGCTGGGATAGATGGCAGATTCAACAGCTGTTCTGGAATTCTCTGCTGTCTGTGGGTCAGTGGTCCTCATTGCTGACCTCCAGTGCCATGGATAATTCTGGCCTCAAATCCAGGTAGCACAGCCACTAGAACACCCAACAGGGGGACACCACCTTCCCCAGGGTGAGAAAGTGGTGTCTTTCATTAAAACTAAGGGTAGTAGGTCAGACACTCCCTCTGACCCCCCAGTTCAGATCCCAGCTAGGTTACTCAGGAACCTTTTGACCTTAAGCCTAAATTGCTCAGCCCATCTGACCTTGCATCTGCATCACACACAGCCTTCCTAGAATACTGCAGGCCACCTTGCTTAGCACAATGTTTATTACCTAGTAAACACTAATAGTATCCATTGTTGCTGTTACTAATGTTGCTACCAATTTTCAAGGGCTCCTGTTAACTTCAAGTTAGCGCGCTCTCTGACCTTCACAGGCGCAGTACTTAGCTACTTAGACAATTTTCTCTATAAGTAAACAGAAGAGATTATAAACAACCAGCAGCGAGTAACATGAGGGAACATGGAATCAAAGACGAGTAACATGAGGGAACATGGAATCAAAGACGGGTTGCCTCAGGATTTTATACCATTTACCAGTTGGGGGAGTTGAGTAAGAGGTTCCAGTTCTTCTTGACTCTATGAAACTTAATAAGCTCTTGAGCACCCCTAATGTGAACATCTGAAACCCCAAATCCAATACCAACAGTTACAAGTTTTTCATTTTGGTGCATTTTGGATTCGTAAAGTCTAAGTGGCTATTTCAAAATCTGAAAAAATTCTCAAACTGAAAGCAATTTTGGCCCAAGCATTTTGCATATGGGATGCTCAATCGGCACTATACCTGTGGTATGTCACACTGACAGAGCAACTCTTGTCCTTTTCACGCAAGCTTCTACAGAAATTCCTTTCAGGTTTCAGTATCTAATATTTCTGAAAATTTCCTGACAACACTTTATTATCTTCACTCCCCCCACTCCCCTGCAACTCACTTTTACTGATTCTTTAGAAACTTCCTCCCACATAGTTGAATATATTGTTATGGTTATTAGCTTATCTCTTTTTTTAAACTCTATGCTAACAGCAATGGAGCCAAGAGCGGGAAAAACATAAACTACACAGAGCCTAGTCTGAAACTCACTACCTACAGATAGGAGCCCCATAAGTCACCAAACTCTTGACTGCCTCTCCTGTCCTTTCAGTTGTACTTTCCACTGCTTTCATTTCACTTGTCTTAATTTTTTCCTTTGTATTGAATCTGAGAGCTCTGCAGGAATTTCCTTAAGCTACTTAAATCTTTTGTGAAATGCAACAGACCACAAATACTGTACACTAAAAAGGCAAAAACAAAAAAAAAACAAACAGAAAAAACACAAGTCTTTCTAAGCATCAAGTTTTACATGCATAAAAAGTTGCTGCTCACAGTGACGGAAGCTGAAGCGACTGGATGGGTAAACAACCCACTGTCATGGTTTTAGTGCTTAATCTTTTTGTTTCTCTTTCCTGAAATCTCAGCTCAAAAAAGTCACTGGGCTTCCTAAGTACCAAAGCTCTGAGCACACCAGGCAGCACTAAAGGGAAAGAAGAAAACCAACCAGAGAAATGGAGGACTCATCATTTCTGCTTGCTTGGCAGCTGTACCACTACTGGCCTCTACCCAAGCTATGACAGGGCACAGAGCCACTGCAACACATGGGCTGGGGGACCGAAAGCCAGGTGACTGAGGCAGAACACCAGGCAGGACCACTCAGGCCAAGAATTCCTGCCGAAATGTTGCTACGCTGCTTTTCCCAGCTTGCAGGTAGACATCCTAGCCAGCAACAATCTCACGTCTCATTAGCGTGCAACAGGGAGGAGGGATGCTAAATGTTGAGCCTTCTATGGAAGTTGCAGCACCTACGTAGAGGTCACAAAATGTACTGGACAAAGACAGTGGCTTAGAGCACACACGGGATACTTGAAAGTTGCCCTTCACATACTCAGATTTCACAGGGAGGGACGTCTGAGTGAGAAAGCAGATGTCGCTTACTGCTTTTGAGATCTTTGTGATGAATGTTGGAAAGCTATCCACTGTTAAAAAAAAAAAAAAAAAAAAAGGCAGAGGAAATACAGCAGGAAGGAAGAGGAAGAGAAAGAAAGCGAGGGGTGCAGGGAGGACCAAAGAGGAGCAGAAAGACCAGTAGATGGACATGGAATACCACACTGGCAACGGATGTTCTAGTAATCTTTCTCCAACTCCTTCAGCTTCAGTCTCTTTAGGACAAAGTCAGTCCTACATAAACATATTTTTCCTTCCATTGCAAAAGCAGCTTCATGTTCAGCGATGTTCCAAGAGTAAACTCAACACACACAAAAACCAAAATGGACTTCACAGAAGTATCCCTATTGATCAGTGGGAAAAAACACTTATGGATTAACTCTTCACCCACTATGCCATGGGTATAACCATTTCTACAGGTAAGAGGTTAAAAAATATAGGATTCAAAACCAGAATTTCAGTTCAATGCTCAATCTATGGGTTTTCTACATGTGTCAGCCCTCTTTTATTTTTTAAGAACTGTTTCCCTCTTTCCATTTGAAGGGAAAATTTCCATATTTTGCTTTGAAGACATCCTTTTGATCTTTCTCAAAATATGCCATAGCTTTTCAAATGTTACGTTTGCTTTCACCCACACACTTTTTCATTCCTTCCTTCCTTAGGTACACCTAACACATGGCTGTGGACGGCAGAGGATTCAGAGTGTGCCCTGTGGAGGCATTCACTGCAGAATCCATCCCTTTGGCCCCTTCTCCAACGGGAGCAATCCCTTTTCAGCAGGGAGTTATTCTTACTCTGTGGGCTGCCATGGTGCTTATCCCTACAGTTTCTTACCTGGAAGAACAAGGAATCAAGGCTGAAGCGGTACTGTTGTAGTCTCGACACAGTACTTGGAATACCACTATGCATTCCTCCCACCAGCACCCAAAGGAAATAAGGAGGAAGGTTACCTCGGTGCAGCACGATGTGGTCAATCATGTTGCGTTTGTATTTGGTGTGATAGAGGCAGAGAGGACAGCGGAGATCTTTGGGGCCTTCCTCAGGAACCGCCGAATGGCCAGCTTCCACGTGCATAGTAAAAGCAGATCTAGGAGAGATATTAAGAGGCAGGTGGTGAGCTTGACAAGAGGTCGTTTCCTTCACACATCTCTTGCTAGCAAAACCACCCTAGGTCAACAAGTATGACTTTCTCCTGCTTGAGCAGCCACCTAGAAGGCTGTCAGTGATATGTGTGACCACAAGTTTCTCAGTCACTCAACCAAGAATCAAACACAAACATGGCAGTAATAATTCTGTTTTTTAAATTTCACCAGTTGGATCAGGGTTTGATTTAGAAAATATTATGGTCCTTAAATACCATAATGGTATGAAAACAAAATCCCCAACAGGCATCTTTCTCGTCATGCTGAGAGAAGGGTTTACTTATTTATCTATCTATCTATCTATCTATCTATCTATCTATCTATCTATCTATCTATCTATCTATTTAGGAAATGGATTCTTGCTATGCAGTTTAGGCTGGCCCTTAGCTCACTTTGCAGCCCAGGTTGGCCTCCCAATTTTCCTGCTTTTGCATCCCAAATGCTGGGATTACAGGCGCATGTCACCATGCCTGGCTGACAAGAACTACTTTAAAGCTTGGTTGCTTTACAAACTTCCTTTGTGAGTCTTCTCAGGTAAAGAGTCTGAGTCTTCTCAGGTAAAAAGAGTTCAAGTTGTTTAGGTTGGGGTTACTGGTGAATGGGTACATTCAGTTCAGATAGTGCACTAGCTTCAGGGTCCTGTTACTCTATCTCCCTGCTTTCCTAATCCTCAGTATTTATAAACCCTTACATGCCTCATAAAAATGGGTGAAACCAAGAGTTTAATGGACAAGGATTCCTGCTTATCAGATACTGCGCTTTTTTCTGGAGAAACACATCTGTTGTCAGTAAGCCTGGTCATTGTGTCCTTTGACCTGCTCTCTGCTCTAAATTACAAACATATTCAATTGAAAAGTAACTAGACCAAATTAATAGTCAGACCTATTAATTTCCATAGACCTAACAATTTCCATCAAAACCCAGCAACTGAGATATTTGGGGAAAGCCTTCTTTCAATTTATCTTTCTTCTCTGACTTGAAGTCTGATTTCTACTTATGGGCTGTGCAAAACCTATATCAAAGTGGTCTAAGGTTCAGGTTCTGATTGCAACAGGAGTAGATAATCATTGCTTTCGATGTGGAGCGTAGTACTGGCATTAACGGGATCACAATAGCTTTCTATTAACTATAATACACAGTCCTCATCAATGTTTATTCTAAGCACTTCTGATACAATGAATCATTTACTACTCATAGGGCCCTATGAAGTAGATATTATTATTATCTTCCGTGTACAGATAAGGACATCGAGGCTCAGAGATGTTCAGGGACTGAGCTCAAAGGTCACACAGCCACCAAGTGGCAAGCCAGGATGCAAAGTCTGGCAGTTAGGCTCCACATTTTACCCCTGTAACCACTAACCTAAATGATGTCTCACAGGATGAGATTAAATTACGGAAGTTTAGATTCTATGACAGAAAACATCAGAGTTTTCTCATTGTGGTCACTGATGCTGTCCTACATGGGAACAAAGGTGAATGTGGATTCTCTTTTCCTAGGTTGGAACAATCTGTTTCCAACGGCTCAAGACTAGTCTGAGGGGCTGGGGTCTTGAATCTGGGTCTTTTGATACTGCAACTTAAAGAATTTTTCCCAAGAAGAGCAAAGAGGTGAGCACTGCTGGATGTACTCTCCTGACATTGCTGTCAAAGTAAACACATATTGTATGTAAAATGGTGTGCATGTGCGTGTGCGTGTGCATGTGCGTGTGTGTTCTCTGAAGGGAAAATACTTCTCTATGAAGCAGGCCAGGAAAATTCCTTGTTGATATTTCCTACTGCTTGGGAGCCCATTTGCTCTGATTTTTAAACCCATTTGTTCTGATATAGCTCTTCCTCTCTCCTACAAATCTCAAAGTCCTCTTCCTTCTTCTGTGAAGACCCCGCCCCACCTCCGAATCACCACATGAGCCTAGCTCTCCTTGAGCTCCAGCTGGTAAAGTGTAAGGAATGAGTGCAGTGGGGTGGAGCACGGGCAGCCATCGCTTCTCACAGTTATCCTTCATGCCACTTACTTAAAGCCTGTATAAAAGGAGCAGTCTTTGCACTTGAAAAGCTTCTTTCCTCCATGCTTGTCTCGATAATGGCGCCTAATGCTCTGGATGTAGCCAGAGGAGAATTCACAGAATTCGCAGTGCAGAACAGCTTCCGTTTTCTGCTCTGTGCCAGCGGCGGCTCCCGAAAGAGGCACAGGGCTAACTCGGCTATTGTTTCGGGCCAGGGCGGCTGACTGATAGTGGTTCAACTGCTGCTGAACATCTGGGGGCTCTGAGTAGGATGAGTCTGTGGAGAGATGGGCACAATGACACGGGGCGCAGAGACACAGCAGAGGCTGACACTCGAGGACCCCCAAGGTCGGAGTCCTCCCTCAGTCTCACTGGAGCATAATGAACAAATGTAAATAAATATGTGAGGTGTACAACATGATGATCTGATAAATAGATGCCGACACTGTGAAGCCACTGCAGGTTGACTAACACATTCATTTCTTCCAAGATTATCATTCTGTGGCACCTGGTGAAGACATGTAAGAGGCTAGCACAGGTCAAGTGTACATACGCTACTATTAACGGTAGTCACCTGCCATGTGTTGGAGCCCCGGAGCTTGCTTCTCCTCTACCTGAAAGTCTGCACCCTTTGGCCAGCATCATCTGATAAGTTCTAAGTATTTTCTTAAGCTGGTGGCTGTGATCCTCTCTCTCCCCTGCGCTTGCGTTCTATGAGGCAGATCTGGGAAACGGTGCAGGGAGGAAGTCTCCCTCCTCATACCTGCCTTTGAGGGCTCATGATATTTAAAAATAAAATTTTGAGGTTAACGATTTCAAAGCAGAGGAAGAAAGCAAGCTGCTTCATTGAAAGGAAATTACAGCCTGGCAAAGAGATGCTGCAGAATACCTGTCCTCGTAGGTGAGATAAATAAACCGGCAGAGTGTACTCGGGAGCCTACGAGGCAAGAGAAGAGGTCATGCAATATTTTCTCCTTTGCAGACTAGAATTATTTACACCAACCATTTTTTTTTAGATCAGTCTTTAATAGAAATGTTCAGGCACACAGCATTCACACCAATATAAAAATATTTTATGCCTTCACAGTCAAGCGATTTAAATTTGAAGATATAAAAGTCCGATGGTGTTCTCTGGGAATGGCTGCTTAAAGCTTAGTCAGCATTAAGATGGAGATTTATTCATAAATCCCATTAAAATGAAATTCCAAACAAGTTTTCTGAAAGGTATTTTTAAAGTCTGCAAATCCAAGGAAAATGTCGGAAATGACAGGCACAGATCTTAACCCCGAGGAGCTTCGCTGGCATGTGGTGGAGAGGCCCAATCTGGATGGAGGGAGGGGGAGAGCCCAGCGTCCTTTACACTAAAAATGGTAGAAAGTAAAATAAGAAAAAAAATGTAAAAAGAGGAGACAGAAAAGGAAAAGGTCCTCAACCTTTTCCCAGCACCCTGCTTTGAATGCAGAAGTTCGGAATTCAGCGCCGTCCTGCAAAATCCGCAGCTGCCCATGAGCAACAGAGATGAGGTCTGTGAATACCACACAGAAGAATTTCAGTGTAACTTTCCTTGAAAAGAAAACAAAGGGCTCTTTTCTTAAGCTGTTCAGAAAGCAAGGGGGAAAGGAGAGCACAACTGTACAAGCCTCCTCCTGATCTGACGGACACTTAATTTTCCAAAGCATGATTCCCCGAGGCGGGACACGGAGGATTCTGTAAAAGCCATATTTGATGAAACTAGGACCATCGACCCCACCACCCTCCTGGAAAAGCAAAACAAAGACAGAACAACCCGACTGACTGTGAGGCCACCTCCTCCTGCCTTCGAGCTAGGGCTAGGCTAGGGACAAACCTTCTTCTCCTGTTCTTTGCCCTCCTGCCCCCACCAATTCATAGTACTCAAAACTGAGAAAAAAAAATCCCTTGGAAATTGTAACCACACACACACACACACACCCCAAAAGGAAACTTGAGTAATGTCTCCAAGCCTCCATGGGTTCATTACCAGTTATAAACTGAAGACAAAGGAAGAAAGGAACAACACACTGAATTCGTCTTATCTGGTTCTTTTATCTCCTTTTTCTACATTCTTCTACCCTCCCTGATGAACACATTCAGGATCACACAATAATCTCACTGTCAACTTTTCATTCGTTCTTTCAATAGTCGGCTTGTTTACCATTTCATGGGTTGTTCGGAGATATTTTCTATTTAAGCCCTTAAGACAAGTTCTGCTTAAAACACACGCACAGTGAAGGGCCGTGTGCACCCTGCCTCTCCTGTTAGCACAGTTCCATGCTTCAGGTTAGGCACAGGGGGCCAGCGTCCCTGGAAAGCCTGTAGATCCTCTAGCTGATGTTGCTCCTAGCATGCTAGCTTAGCTCTGCAGAAGAGAAATTCCATGACCAACAAGCCAGAGTCAGGCTCTGCTGCTACAGATCTGTCCACAATCCACAAATCCACCCAGAGGCCAAAGCAAATATACCAAGGAGTGGTCCACTTTGCAGTAAGTGGCTGCAGTAGGGTCTATGGCATGGCGCATCCCTCAGGCAGTGTCTCGCAGGTCTGTATGGATACTGCTGCACACTTCAGACGCCAAGCACTTGACAGCTTCGATTTCTTACAGCAAAGCTACGAGAGGACACGTGGCTGCTAGTGAGGTGACCAGCCAGGCGAAGGGGTCTCCCCTTACCTCCACCCACCTCAGCTCAGTGCATCCATTCCTCCGGGCAGACAATGCCTACTTCACAATTTTCCTTTATTAATCTCTGGTGTCTATTTAAGTAACACATTTTTCTTATCTCTAGGTCTATTGCATATAATTTCATCCATCTCAAAGAAAAAAAAAATTCTAAATTTTGATCCAGTATTTATGTGGTATAGAAGTACTTGAAAAAATGCAAAAGTATATGAATCTTTTGGGCAAAGCATTCCAAGAGACTAACCATCCTTCTTAAATGGCAATACAAAAGGACTAATTATATCTATAACTCTGTTTTTGTTTCCTGATTAAAATCAGGTGAGTAGGTAGGTGTATTTACAAAAAGAAATGAGCCTCAACTGTAATAATGTCCAGGTTACGAATCCATGGATTTTCTTAGCCCTTTCCTCCCTGGTGCCAGTGCGCTCAATCTCCTCTCTCTCCCTCTCTTTCTCTCTCACTTAGACTTTGTGAATAATGTACGATTTTAGCACTTTGGGCACTAAAGTGACAAAGATGTGAGTGTGTATGATTCCACCGATCTTAAAAAAGCCTTCTTGCTAAGCAACATAAAATTCTAGCTTGCTCAGGAAGCAGAGCCCCAAGAGCCAGAAGACGGTCATCTGCGCCCAGGTTAGAAAGGCAAATAGGCTGTCAGCAGAAGGGCATGTCACATAAGTTAAAAATCATCATTAGGACCATTGTTTTTCATTCTGAACTTAGAGGAAGAAAAGTAAAAAAACACTCCTCTGTTTGCGGAGACAAACTATGGCTGGGAGCAGGAGCGGGGGCAGCAGCTGAAGCTCATGGGTGTGGATTTAGCAGCTGGTCAGGAAGCTACACTTATCACCTGCAGGGCCAATGGTGTCTGCAATGGAACTCACCGGGAAGACTAAAGGTGCCCATGACAATGCTCTAAAATTCCAGTGGGATTTGGCCAGGAAGACTAGTACACAAATGCAAATGGGTTGAGTGCTTTAGGGGCCTCTAGAATAGGGCAGGGTTTCATACCAGAAAGGGCAGATCCTGGATGAGCTTCCCTGTCCTCCCACTTAGTGATGTTCTTGGAGAAATGGAAAATTTAATTTTAGATCCCCAGATTACCAGGCAAACACAGGAGGATATCAACTTCAGTTTTTTTCCTTTCTTTCTTTCTTTTTGGTCATTTTAGTTTGTTTTCCTTTTTTCTCTGGAAATCAGTCAGTATGGAAACAATCACAACAAACTTGACTCTTTTTTTGTAGCAGGGATGAAACTCACAACCTTGCACTTGCTGGACTGATGTTTAAGCCACTAAACTAATTGAGCTATCTCTCTGGCCCAAAATTTGACTTTGTGAGAAAAAAAAAATGGAACCCTGAAAGAACAATAAGCATAACAGAATGAGGCTTTCCTAAGTACTACAGTTCTGAGTCCACAACACTGAGTTATCAATGTCCTGTCAGGGCCTGTGCTGACAGTGGGGGCTCAAGGTCAAACATGAAGGGCAGGTTCTAGAACTTAGCTTCCTTAAGGAAGGGAGCTGAACAGTTGATGGTTATCAAAACACAGTCCTTCCTCAAGTCTAGCAAACTTATTCCATTGATTGAAGGACTGAAAAAGGCACAGAGAACCAATGAAGAGTAACAGGAGAATTTAACTACTGTAAGATTAGGGAAACCACAGGGAAGAGAAAGAACCGATTGGGCAGAAAGTTGTGTCTCAGAAGACAATGCCTTCGCCCAGTGGTATGAAAAGGAAGCCATACCAGGACCAATCCTCAGTTTTCTACAGGTCTGCAAAGAGGCTATGAGGGAAGAGAAAGGGTAGCAAAAATATCCCCGTGCCAGCAACCACACTCAATTATATCCTGTCTAGATTTTTGAGCAGACTTAGAAGACAAGCTTGATGGTTAGTGTGAATCACGTACCAGGAAAAACACACAAAAAAAATTTCAAGCAAGCAAATTTTAAAGGTAACCATGGGGCAAATGACTACATTATACTGATTCATTCAGCAGGTATCTTGTGTTTGTTTTTGTTTTTTTTTGAGACAGTGTCTTCCTATGCAGTTCAGTCTGGCTTGAAACTCACTAGGTAGTAGCCCAGGCTGGCCTCAAACTCACAGGAATCTTCCTGTCTCAGTTTCCTGAGTGCTGGAATCACAGGTGTGCACCACCACACCTGGCCATTCAGCAAATATTTATTGAGCATCTAATAGGTGACCTGTTCTTGGAGAGTAAGAGTTGACCCTTGCTGTCAAGCAACTCACTGTCTCAGAAAGATACCCAGATAATCATGAAAATATGCAAAAAATAGATTTTCTAATAGAAGCATCTACAAAGAGGTGAGAAGGAAAAGGGTATAACGGGTAGCACCAGATGATTGAAGAAAGGGAAGGGAGATCAAGAGAATTCACTTTAATAGATACAATGGTACCAATTATTGTGTTTAACTCGGGTGATGAGTGCCCTGTTAATAATGAAATATTCAATTAGCTGTCATTTTAAATCATATATTTTGGTAAAATGCCACAGAAATTAAACTCTATTCTTATCACTATGAGAAAAAATGAATGAATTCTCTTAGAGCAAAGAAACAAAGATTAAAGAAAGAGGAAGATGAGTTAAAAGAAATATCTCAGAGGGAGGGGTAAATTGTTATGGTTTGTACCTAGTGGTTCCCTCAAAGCCTTACGTAAATCATAGGGCTGTCAAGTGATCAAGGGACGGAGTCAGAGGCGTGAACCCTTAAACTGATAGCATCTCCCTCCCCTCCCCACAGCGCGCCAGGTAGCCTCTCTTGGAGGTATGGAGCAGATCATCCTGGACACAGCGGCACAGAGTCTTGAGGTCTTGCTATGTAATTCAGGCTGCTTTAAATTATGAAACCTCCAATAACCGTGAGCTAAATAAACCTTTCCTCCCCGAAGCTTGCATGTCTGGTATTTGTCTCAGCAATGAGAGAAAAGTAATTTAAGACAGTTGTTTAAGACAGTTGTATAAGACACTTTCAAATTTCCAAATTTTAAAATGATACGGAAAATTCAAGATACAGTACAATGGTTCCTTGATTCATGAATGTTCCTGTTCACCAACAATTTGGTTCACAAACAGAAGCATTAGGCAAAATTTTGTTTCCATCTGCGAAGTCTACATAGGGTGACAAACAGCCATCTTTTTCCATGCACAAAACCAAACACAAGTCATCTGATTCACAATCATGGAACAAATCAGATACCTGTGTGATGTATGGGTTGTAATTTTCTTCATAAGAGACCACTTGGCAGCTAAATGTTGGTAGCACAAGCAACTAGAAATAGAATAGTACCTCTGGATAATTTAACTACAAATAGTGTAGATGCCTGAAGTATGGGCTTAGGAAATGGATTCAAATATCCCTAGGTAAGAAACTATAGAAAATCTGAGAGAAGCACAGAAATAATGACACAAGAGTAGCTAAAGACATACTTTAGTCAGTAACCAGGAAACTTCTGGAATGCCATGAGACTTCTATTATACAACTGCCTATAAACTTAGGCAAAGAACAAAAATAGTTCCAAGTATTTTTGTCTACTTGACCTGGGACTCTGCAGTGAAGAGAGAATTCTGCTGCAATGGGAAACTCAATGAGCTTTGCAATGTCCCTCATCAAAGGCTGAGAGACTGTTTCCAGCTTCCCAGCTGATGGACTTTTCAAATCCAACCAACACACTGAAAAATTATCATTATACCTTAACCATCCTTTTTCATTCTGAATGTTAGTGGCTGCTTTTGTTCAAAAGCAGATTGTGAGGTTCTTTGTTCAAGTTGCCAGGCCTGTTCTTTCTCTGTGGCAGTACAGTTAACCATGTGCTACTGAAATTCCTCCAGATCCAACCTCACTCACTTTCCTTGCCATGCCCTTGCTGCCGGGTCTTCCTTTTAAGATCGACTCTAGTTGGGTCAACATATATATGTATCAGAGAGTGCAATTATGATACCATGATATACTCTTGCCAGATAAAGTCTCCATTCCTTACACCACTACATATAGATCTTTAGTCTGGTCTAGATCTATAACATCTAGCTAGTTTCCAATTCTTTGCATATTTTGACATTCCTGGCCCCTAGTTAGGTCCTGCTTTTCCTTTAAAACTCATCTGAAATGCTAGCTGCTCTGTGAAGATTTTTCCAAACAATCTAAATAGAACTCTATGCTCTCCTATATTCTTTTCCAACACATACACACTGATCTCATGATACTTGATATTACATTTACGTCACATGCCATCTTAAGTAACTTTAACCAGACCAATGCCCCAGGCCTTAGAACATCCTCACCAAGGAAGACCAATGGGCAACAGTGGTGTCTGGGCTGATGTTGGCACCACTCGCTAGCAGATCCATCCATTTCTGATTTCAGCAGCTAAGTGAATGCTATGAAGAATCGGTTTTATTTGCTTCAAAACTTCTTTCTTTACTTATTTTTTATTCATTTATTTATCTGCAGAACCGGGGATTGAACCAAACTTCTTTATACTATTATATTTGTTACTATGCTTACTCAATATAATTAGCACCCAATAATATGACGATAGGAGCACAAAAAGTTACACCTAAGAAACCCTTTGAAAAAGTTTGATAAATTTACTAAGAAACACTATCAAAGTATGTTTTAGCAAGACCCACTCTAAAAGACTGAAAACAAAATCTAGAACTCTGTTCTGTCTGAATTTTCATTCCACTTAAAAGAAACTGAAACTAAAAGTACAACATGATGTACGCAGGTAATATGGTTCATGCAAGAGTGAGTAAAAAAAAAAAACCAGGACTCCAGTCAAAGGATCCTCCCTCGGCTATGTGGGATTGAGCCTGTGTTTAGTCTTGGAAAAACATATTTACATATTAAGTGAAATAAAATGCTTCAGGTATTTTATTTATCTTTTTGTGGCTGGCTCAGCCCACCCCGGGGGCGGGGGGGACATAGCATGTGGTGTGGGGATCAAACCGAGGTACCTGCAGGCTTGCCTAAGCTTGCCTAAGCAAGTGCTTTAGGCCGCTGAGCTATCTCGCTGGCCCATGCTTAAGGTATTTGAAGGGAGGGATTGTCTGAGTAGGATGCTATTATTTAAAAAAGCTCAAAAAATAAACAAACAAAAACAAAACAAAAAAAAAAAATCAAACAAACTAGGAAGTAATTTTAAAAGGATCTATAAAAACTGGAATCTTTATATGCTGTTATTGAAAAAATGGAACACTGTATAGCCACTATGGAAACCAGTATGTGACACCCTTAAATAATGGACACTGATTTTTACTTTGTCTGATTTTGCATGCTTATATCTGATAATCTGAGCCACTTTATTGGAGACAACAACATGCGATATAACAACCAAAGCTGAATATCTGTGATCTCTTTAAAATTGTGTATCACTTCTAATGTCTTATTATTTTCCTATTCTCTTAAAATAAAATGGACATTGAAAATGTGATAAAGCAACCCTACTTCTGTAGTTACCCAAATGATCAAAATTAATTTCTTGAAGAGACAGTTGCACTTCCCTGTTCCCTGCAATATTATTTACAGTAGCCAAGAGAGAGAAACATTTCAATGGCCCTGATAAATAAATGGGAAAAGAGAATAAACACAAATAATGGAGTATTAGTCAACCTTTAAAACCTAGACAAAACTTGAGAATATTATTTTGAAATAAGATAGTCATAAGAAGATAAATCTAGCATGATTCCACCCTGTGAGGTACTTAAAGGTAGTCAAACCAGTAGAGACAAAATAGAATGGGGGCTGCCATTGGCTAGGGGGAGAGGAACTGGAAAGTTGTCGATCAGGGGATCAGGAATTACAGTTCTGTAAAACAAAACTAATCTCAGTATCTGCTATATAATAATGTGCATAGAGCTAAAAACATTGTGCTGCATGCATGTTTAAAATTTGTTAGGAGGGTAGACTTCATGCTATGTATATTTCTCCTATATTATTTCAATTTTTTGATAAGATAACCTATTTGGTTCTATTTAAACCTAATACACTTTAATTATTGTCAGAATCAATTATGGTACTAGAATAATGCTTGCTGGGTTGAATTTGTAGGCAACTGTTGCCATACAGGAAAATAAGATGTTGTTTCTGCCTATTTGAAATACGATGGAGGCACCATAAGGACAATCATTTTTCTCCTTTTATCATGAAAGTATCTCAAGCGCTTAGAGGTGCCTTGAAAGGTGTTTAGGAAAATGCTTGCTGGACTGAACTGATATATGTATACATATGTACATACATAGGTACATGCACCTTCTTTAAGTTTAAAAGTACATTGCATAGGGCCGGAGAGATGGTTCAGTGGTCTAAAGCGCCTGCTTAGGAGGGCTCAGGCAACTGCAGGGACTGCAGTTCGATCCCCGGCACCACATGCTGCGCCAGCGCCACCACCAGGGCACGCTGAGCCAGCCACAAAATGAATAAATAAAGAAACAAACAAACACAACAAGCAAATAAATAAAGTTTTTTTAAAAAAATAAATAAAATAAAATAAAAGTACATTGCATAGAATTTTCAAGCTGAGTCAGATTCAAGAAGTCCACTTTTTAAAAAAACATTTCTTAAGATTTATCTGTTTATCCAATACCTTGATTTTACTTTCTCAAGACTCTTGCTCATTTTGTGCTAACACCAAGTGAAATATGGCATCCAGACCAACAAAAAATCACCAGTGCAACTTTGAAGATCCTAAAACATGCCTCTGAAGAACCTAAAAAATGTTCTCTATCTGTGGAGCACTGCAGAAGAAAAGTATTAGAAACTGAGCGTTAGAATGCAAGTCATTTAAACTCCTTCTGGGTAATGTCTGAGGGGGAATAAAAATCTCTAGAGGCAGCTACTTTATATTATTTCCTTTTTCTGATTATGCCTTGAAAATCTGCAGGCCAAGGACTCTGGCACCTCCTCGCCTTCTATCATCGGTGGAGCTCTCTGGCCTGGATGCACAAGACTACACACAATGGCCAGGGGGACAATGGGCACTAGATGACTATATATAGGAATCTGGACTTGGTTGTCATGGCGGTAAGTGGAAAAACAAACGCCTAGTCCTGAAAATAAAGTGGAGGCCAAACTTGAAGGAAACACACACTGAAAACTTCCTGTCATTCTGATGAGTAAAAACAAAACCTTGAAATATGATCAGGGAGTAGATGAAAAAAAAAAAAAAAGTCTCCAAAACTATAAAAACACAGCAAAAAATGTGTGCTCTTCATTTTTTTGTTGAGGTAGTTTCCTACTCTATGTCAGATTACCTTGTCTCACACAGGTTCTAGCTCTTATGCAGGTTCCTGCTGGCACACACTGTATTTTGGCAGAATCTAGGTAAATAAGGTTCCTGAAGGCAAATAGGGTTCCTTCAGGGGGTGTCTGAGCTTTGCCACAAATAGGTCTTATATTTGGAGATAAGTCCACCTTTTTTCCTCTATTTTTCTCTTCCATGCCATTGCCATTCATGTAGTCACGATTCAGAATAAATCCGTGGTTCATTTCTCCTTTGTCCTGCACATTTAGTAAATCTCAAAGCATTGTTGGTTCAGCCTCCTGGAAAGCTCCTTTGCTGTGGCCCACTACTAGGCCACTGTTTATGTTCAGGTTCTCGTGGCTCCTTGTGTGAACTTCTGCGAAGTGCTCCTCACTGGCTTTCTGTTGCCCAGTGCCTTTTCTTCCCTTAAGATTCCTTTCTATTGTGCAACGCAAATACGATCATGATACTTAGCAATTCTCACAGCAAAGCCTAAATGCTGACCTACAATGTTCAGCTGTCCATCTTTCCAGACCTTTCCTACTCCAAGCCCAGTGTGCTCGATGCCAGCCAACAGAAGGTTGTTAATACTCACTTTCTTGTATATCCTTCTTAGACACTTCAGTCTGGTGCACTCTTACTCATCTATCAAATGAACTCAATTCACATTTGCTGTCACTACATAAAATTTCCTTGACTGTTTTGGATACACTTATTTAGCTCTCCTGTGGGTCTTTCCCACTGGTACCAATCCTGTCATACTGAGATTAACTTATTTTTCCCCTAACAATCTGTGATATCTCTCTGAAAGTATTATATCCATCCATGCACCCATTTATCTGTAGTTTTTAAAATTTTGACATCCCCTGCCTTAGCTCGGGGTGTGTCCTAAAACAAGTGTTGAATGAACATGTCAAAGAGTTCAAAACAGTACTCTGGAAAACCTAAGTGACCACAGGATGCTCTCTTTTGGGACACTAAGTGTAACTGGCCCTTTCCACTGAAGCACTGATTTACTTATTGAAATCATCCTGGATTGCTTTAAATTATCTGAACAATGGCTTCTGAACACTGGCATTTGAAGGGCATGCAATTCAGGATCTATGGCCATCCTAAGAAGTCAATGGCATTAATTTCTAGCTTTGACTCCCAATCAGCTATAAGTGTACAACCTAAAGGAAGGTGATGTTAACGATTCGGAAGCCACTTGAGATGAGTGACATGCAGCTGTCGCCTCTTCTTGTGTCACTGTTAGATACAGATGCTTGTGAGATGGTCAGGTTTAACAGATAACATAAGCTATGACTTTTCAAGAATCAGAGGGGCCAGAGAGATAGCTCAGAGGCATAAGCACCTACCTGGCAAGCACAAGGACCCGAGTTCAATTCCCAGCCCCATATGCTATGCAGTCTCAGCCCCAGATACAGGCACCCACCTTGCGGCCCTGGAACTGGGCTTGGTGACACATGCCTGTAATCCTAGCACTTGGAATGTTGGGCCAGGAGGATCTCTGAAAG